>VZRS01006145.1:0-27305 GCA_013398055.1 Ifrita kowaldi
TCCGGGGGAGGGAGTCCGGGGGAAGGGGGGGACTTCTCCCCTCCAGTCCCCACCCCCTCCTCCGGACCCCTTTCTCCGGTCCCGGGGCGGGGGAAGCACAGGTTCTGTCTGTCTTATCCCCAAAGTGTTCATTCTGCCCCCTACACAACACATCAGGGTTTTTTTCCAAATCACATAACCTTACATATTATCTCAGGGTTTTCCCTGCAGATTCTCCCTAGATGGTCCACTCCCGATCACCTCATTTCTACCTCAATATGTTCATTCTCTGCCCTACAGATCTTCCCAAGTTTTACACCCAAAATTTCCTTGCCTAGCCCCAGTGACTGCCTCAGTTTATGTCAATGTTCACACTCTCCCTACAGATTACCTCAAGCCTTACCCCCAAAATTTTCCTTAACTGTCCACAACTTATTACCTCATTTGTACACGAAAATATTCATTCTCAACCTTTAGATTATTTCAAGTTTAACCCCCTAAAATTCCCCTACCTGCCCACTACTAATTCCCTCATTCTTCCTTCGATATATTTGTTTTCTACCAAGTAGCTTTTCTCAGGATTTATCCCCCATATTTTCCATTTGTCTACTACTGAATAGGCACCATCTCATCTTGTAGGATTTGTCTCTTATTCCCTCCAACCTCACTGTAGCCTCCAGAGACTGATAGTTCAGTGTCTCACAGTGGTTTTAGCCACCCTCAGGATGTCTAGAGTGCCAAAACTTTATAGCGTTTGCATTTTCCTTCTCTGTAGCTCACAGGCACTGAGCCCTGGTTGGCTTCGTGGTTTCTATGCCTGGGATTCCCGGATCCCTGCGTCTGAAGCCTGGCTGTATCAAAGAAGGGATGATGACGGGTTCCTTTGGAGATGGGCAGGGCTGTGACTCGGCTGCCAGAAGCGAGGATGGTGCCTGCAGCTGGTGGAACACAGGAGCTGTCCAGGCTTCCCTCTGCTGCCTGGGCTCTGCTTTTGCTTTGAGCTCCTCTGAGGGCTTTTTCGGGCTTTTCTGGACTTGTCTGCCGGGAGCTTTTAGCCCTGTGACCACACATGAGATGCAGCTGTGTGCGAGGGCTAAAAGCAGCAGTGGGAAATGCCCTTTGGCGGTGGTTGCTGCTTTGGCTGCTGAGCGCTGGGACAGGCAGTGGGGCTGTGCTGCTGCCCGGGACAGATGTCAGGAGCGTAACCCGAACCCAGCCCAGCCCAGCCTGGCTCCACTGGTGGTGGGTGACAGGGGCAGGGCCCAGGGGACGCTGTCCCGGTGAGGGGAGGGGGTGTGGGGGTGTCTGTGCGTGCTGATACCAACCTTCAGTAATCCCTCGGTCCCAGCTCCTCTCTGCCTCCAGCAGGAGCTAAACCCTCCCAGCCCCAGGCAGAGCAATGGTGCCTGAGCGGGAGGGAGCTCGCAGGGACAGAGGGGTTGGAAATGGTGTGTGAGACCTCACCTCAGACTTCTCCTGTCTGGGAAGCTCATGATCGTCAAACAGAACTCAGTACAGGCTGAGGTCTGTTTGTTTGTTTGTTTTTGATGTTCTTGTTATGTTTGGGGTTTTTTTCTTAACTTGGGTAAAGGATAATTAATTTCCTGGCCAGCAGGAGCTTTTTTTCCCATCTCAGTTCTGTTGTGAGATGTGATGGTTTTGCACTTGCCGCTTTGTGTACTGAGTCCAAGATTTGGTGCTTTCGTCCATCTCATGTGTGTTTTTTACTCTAAATGGCTGTTTGAGCTCTAGGGAACCGCGTTCAAAGGCAAGGAAGTATCTTAACAGCTTAGAAATGAATCTGAATAGGAAAACGTGTTTTACAGAAAAATCCCGGGTGGAACATGTGACAAGCATAATTTGTTGCAGTCGCAGGGATGGATGGTTGCCACACAGTCAATGCCAGCTTCCAGTCACCCAGAGACTGGGCATTGCCACCCTGGGTGTGGAAAGGTGGCAAAGCAGACACTTCTAATCAAGGTTTTCTTGTTTGTGTAAGTTTGATCTGATCAATAGTGAATTAAATAATAGTGTATCCTCCTGAAAGATTTCTAGCAGAGTCTGCCCTCCGAGTTGAAGGGCAAAATTCAATTGAAAAGAAATTTTCCTAAGGAAAAGGTGCATTTGTAGAGATTACAAAGCTGAGTCTTTCTTGGCAGGTTTGTCATTTTCAAGGGTAATTTCTAGCCCAGGGAACACTGATTTCAATGCACTGCCCACGCCTGGGAATCAAGTATTGGTGTCATACAAGGAATGTTAACACGATATTCCCAAGTTGTGATGGAAACCTAGGTCATGCAGTTGGGTTTTTGAAGGCAAAAGCCAGTGAATCCACAGATCTCTGTGCTGGCCGAAGTAACTGATGATTTTGCTGATGAAGGATCTGAGAAATGATTCAGCCTTTTCATTGTTTTTGCCCTGTTTCCCTGAGAAAAACCTGTGTTGTTTTCTCCATAATTCCATGAAGCAATAGACCTGATGTGTTGGGGAAGAGGTGTCTGTTTTTCTAGTGGGACTGGTTCCTGCTTTTTTAATGGATCTGTTGGAATAGTCATGACAAAAGCATGTTTAGAAGAGAAGGAGGCTGCTTGGGTTGTTGGCGTGCGTATGGGGCAGCACAGGGAGAATCCAGGCTTTCGCCGGACTTCTCAGAATGGCATTGGCTGTTGGGCTATCCCAGGCTGGAAGCACAGAACATCACCTGGAACATGAATCTTTGAAAGATCAGTACTGGAAATAACGTCACTTGCTTGGGTAGGGAACTTCCCTCAGTGTTTGGAGGGTGGGAGCAATGAGGGTGTTCACCCCTGGTCCATGGCCATCTCTCTGCTTGGCATTGCTTGGAATAACAAAAAACAAAAGGAGAATCCCTTGCAAAGTTCTGTAAACTATACATTATTTCCAGCCTCTGGAAAGGGCTGTGATATGCCATGGTGTCAAAGGAGCGTTTAATTCTGCATCCCTTCCTTTCCCTAATGCATTGGGATGTTTCCAGGGCAGTGGGGGGCTGCAGACCATACCTTAGCCGGACTATATTTTATTTTTCCATACAGCCTGGCTTTAGAGCTTCATATTTCCATCTATATTTCTCTCACTCTAAAGGACAGATGTAACTGCAGCCCAACCAGGAAATGTTAAAACAAAAATTATACCTTGCTCCCTGCAGAGGTAAAAGGATTCCCCCATCCCTGGGTTTGGACACCTGTGGGTTGGTCTGACTTCCTGAACATCACAGCTGCAGAAACTTCTGGTACTATCTGCCTCCCTTCAGCTGAGTAAATGCCTTCTGACTGTGCCATGGAAATTGGTGAGGTGGGCAAGGTGGAATGCAAATGTACCCACTGTAAGTGGTTATGCTAGAGGGAAACTTCAGGAGTGACCGGTGTCTGATGGAGCCACAATGGCTGTGGGACCAGCCTGTGTGTGTCTGCCTGTTTAACTGCCCATGCTCTTATCTAAAGTATTTGTTTTTCTAGGGAGCCTTGAAGGCTGGGAGATGGAAGTTTTGAAGTTGGTGTCACTCAGAGTTTGAAAACATCAAACTGGGTTATTGTTTATTGTTGGTTTATTGTTCCATTGGGGATCTGCTGCATGTCAGGTGGAACTGTTCCCACTCCAGTGGCTGTTCCCATCATAGGCAAAGGAAACCTGAAATCCAGAGACATCTTTCAGCTTGGACCTTTGCTTCTGTTGGGAACCAGACTTGGAGCCTGGGGCATTGCAACCCCTGTTCCTGCTCAGGGGAATGCCAGTTCCCAATTCCAAAGGTATGGTCTTTGTTGATTTTTCTGCACTGTCTCTTTCTGTGAACTGGGCATTTTCTTTCCCACACCAGTAAAAGGCAGCTGGTCCCATTCTGTGTTTGGATCTAGCACAGAAGTGGGATCTTTTTCTTGTGCTGAAGGGGCAGTGGGTAGAACATCTAGTAACAAGACAGGCTCAAACTATGTGGGATCTGCTGCTCCAGCCGGATCCCTACAAAATCATGGGGCCTGATGGGATTCATCCAAGAATCCTCAAAGAGCTGCTGATGTCATTGAAAAACCTCTCTCAATTTTTTGAGCAATCTTGGGAATCCAGCGAGGTTCCAGCTGACCGGAGGTTGTTCCAATTTTCAAGAAGGGCAGGAAGGAGGACTCTGGAAACTACAGGCCTGTCAGTCTCACTTCAGGGCCTGGGAAAGTTATGGAGAAGGTGATTCTGGGAGGTATTGAAAAACACTTGGAGGACAATGCAGTCAGCAGTCACAGCCAGCACGGCTTCATGAGGGGAAAGTCCTGCTCATCAAACCTGATTTCCTTTTATGACACGGCAACCCACGGGAGCGGCCTGACCTTGAGTCCTGGGGGCAGTTCTGGGCACCACAATATAAGAAAGACATTAAACTATTAGAGAGTGTCCAGAAGAGGACAACAAAGATGGTGAAGGGCCTTGAGGGGAAGCCGTGTGAGGAGCAGCTGAGGGTACTTGGTCTGTTCAGCCTGGAGGAGGTTGAGGGGAGACCTCATGGCAGTTACAACTTCCTCGTGAGGGGAAGCAGCAGGGCAGACACTGAGCTCCTCTCTGCGGTGACCACTGACAGGACCTAAGGGAATGGCCTGAAGTTGTCTCAGGGGAGGTTTAGGCTGGATAATCAGGAAAAACTTCTTCACCCAGAGGGTGGTTGGGCACTGGAACTGGATCCCCAGGACAGCGGGCACAGCACCAGCCAGACACAGTTCAAGAGGTATTTGAACAATGATCTTGGGCACATGGTGTGACACATGGAGATGATCCTGTGCAGGGCTGAGAGTTGGACTTGATGATCCTTGTGGATCCCTACCAACTCAGCATATTCTGTGATTCTCCTGGATTCTTGAAGCCAATCTTAATAGAATCCTGGAATGGTTTGGTTTGGAAAAGACTTCAAAGCTCATCTTGTTCTACACCCCTGCCGTGGGCAGGGGCACCTGCCACTAGACCACATTGCTCCAGCCTGATCTTGAACAATTCCAGGGATGGGACAGGTGAGCTGTGGTTTGAGTATAAGGAATTTAGAATGGATAGAGAGGTGGTTCATCATCTCTGGTGACTGGAACTGCTGATGGATACCAGCTTCCACGGGATTGTGGCCCACCAGCAAGGCCCCTGTCAGTTCCCTGGTGTGATAATGCCAGCCATAGCACTTGTAGAGCTGAAAATCTCTGAAATGCTCAAAAATTTGACACAACAGATAGGGTTTTGCTCTGTGGTTGTTCTGAGGAGTCCCCAAAGCTCTGTGGCTCAGTCAAGGTGAGATCATCTCCTCTGGGTAATCACTTCCAAACTCAGAAGCTCAGAGAAGAGATAACAACCTTCTTTGGGCTTTGCCACTCTTCTGGGGCTCCAAGAGTCCCCAGATCCCCAAAGTACATGGAAAAAGGTCTTTGCTGATGGTGGTATATTTTTAAACTCACCTGCAGAGCACCTTAATATCCAGCTTGAAGAGCATCATGAGGGAAGCAGGCAGAGTGCAGAGACGTAGTGGAGGATTATCCTGCAGAACCATGAATAAGGACAGTGCATGCTGAGCCACCCATCTCCTGTCGTTTTCTCTTGCAAAGCTTCAATTTTCACCTCAGCTCCTACCTGGAGGCTCCTGGGCTCATCATACTCTGGGCTTAGCACTAAATCCAGGTGATCTGCAGTGGTGTGTGGTGAGGACACCCCACTGGAACACTCGCTCTGGAGTCTTCTCCTCACTGACCACAAAGGGCTCCTGGATGAGGACTGGAAGCTTTTCTGTAAGGAACCCTTAAGGATCTTACCATTGCTGATACAAGGCATGTCCAAAAGGTGATCTTTTAAATTTCTTTTTTTTCCCCAAAAGAAATATTTTCAGGAGGAGATTGCTCAGCTTTGGGTGTTGCATGTTTTTATTTGAAGACTCCAGGAACAGGGTAACGAGCTGGGAAAACCTTTTACAGCGAAACCAGTGCATCAAGAGGGAGGGGAGACTTCATAGTCAGGAAGTTTTGGATGCCCTTTCTCTGGAAGTGTTCAAGACCTCGTTGGACAGGGCTTGGAACAATCTGGTCTTGTGGAAGGTGTCCCTGCCCATGGCAAGGGGGTGGAATGGGATGGTCTTCAAGATCTTCAAGGTCTTCAAGATCCCTTCCAACCCAAACCCTTCCAGGATTCTATGGAGAAGACAGACAAAGCAGGTGGTTGGCAGATGCCAACCCAAGGACGAATAATTAATTCTGTGCTGTCTTTTACAGCTTTTATTTGGTTTCTCCATGTCTCAGGTTATGCTGGATGATTTCAAAGTCCCAGATTGAACACACACAGGGGATTAAAGGCAGCGCCAAAGTAAAGCTTCTCAGGGTTGTGTAACCTACAGCTTCTCCCTACCAGTGCCATGACTTCTGCCCAGCACTGTCTAATCAATCCGTGCCTAAACTTTCATTTTAGATCTTGTAGGATTGTCTCCAAGCAGATCCCACTGCAAAGAGGATTTTCCAGCTGGAAGAAACCTCCAGCAAGGAGTTCACACAGACAACACACTTTGAAGGAATGGCAGGAAGCAATTGCACCCAAGCAACCGAGTTCATCTTGGCAGGGTTCACTGAGGCACCAGCAACTCAGGTTGCCCAATTCCTGCTGTTCCTGCTCACCTACCTTGTCACCATCCTGGGGAACCTTGGGATGATTGCCTTGATCAGGATCAGTCCCCCACTCCACTCCCCCATGTATTATTTCCTGGGCAACCTGGCTTTTGTGAACCTCTGCACTTCCACCATCATCACCCCCAGGATGCTGGCTGGGGTTTTGTTGGGGAAGAAACAAATCACCTATGCTGGGTGCATGGCTCAGGTGTTCACTTTTGACCTGTTTGGGGTGGCTGAGTGCTTCCTGCTGGCTACAATGGCCTATGACCGATACGTGGCTGTTTGCCACCCCTTGCTCTACCCCCTTGTCATGTCCCCAGAGCGCTGCTCCCGGCTGGTGACCGCCTCCTACCTCCTGGGGCTGACCAACGGCATGGGACAAACCATCGGCATGTCCAGCTTGTTCTTCTGCGGCTCCAGCACCATCAATCTGTTCTTCTGTGACATTTCCCTGCTGATCTCGCTCTCCACCTCTGACACCACCCTCAGCCTCAACATCCTGAGGACTTCTTCATTTTTGTTCAGTGTTCCCAGCATCCTGGTGGTCCTGGTGTCCTACGTGGCCATCATCTCCACCATCCTGAGCATCAGCTCCACCGAGGGCAAGCGCAAAGCCTTCTGCACCTGTGCCTCCCACCTCACCATCGTCAGCACCTTCTATGGGTCACTGACGTTCATGTACTTAATCCCCAGGTCAGACACCTCCAGGGGAGGAGATAAATGGGCTGCTGTGCTCTACACTATGGTGACCCCTATGCTGAACCCCTTGATCTACAGCCTGAGGAACCAGGAGGTAAAGGAGGCTTGGAGGAGACTCATGAAAATAAAATGAGCTTAGATGTTTTAACTTTGTGACCAGATATAATGGAGATGTGGGTGATACCCTGGGATTTTTGTGAAATATGTCAGGACATTTTCAGGGCCTTCTGCACTTTGATTAGGTGATGTGCTGGCTGATTCAATATCATGTGAGAATAACAATTTCACTCCAATTTTGGTATTTGGATGAGGCTTGGAGCAACCTGGTCTAGTGGAAGGTGTCCCTGCCCACAGCAGGGCATTGGAACTGAATGAGCTTTGAGATCCCTTCCAACCCAAACCATTCCAGAACCCTGTGACATATTTGATGTTAATGTTTTGGTGCACAAGCACTGCGTATGTGAANCTGAGCATCAGCTCCACCGAGGGCAAGCGCAAAGCCTTCTGCACCTGTGCCTCCCACCTCACCATCGTCAGCACCTTCTATGGGTCACTGACGTTCATGTACTTAATCCCCAGGTCAGACACCTCCAGGGGAGGAGATAAATGGGCTGCTGTGCTCTACACTATGGTGACCCCTATGCTGAACCCCTTGATCTACAGCCTGAGGAACCAGGAGGTAAAGGAGGCTTGGAGGAGACTCATGAAAATAAAATGAGCTTAGATGTTTTAACTTTGTGGCCAGATATAATGGAGATGTGGGTGATACCCTGGGATTTTTGTGAAATATGTCAGGACATTTTCAGGGCCTTCTGCACTTTGATTAGGTGATGTGCTGGCTGATTCAATATCATGTGAGAATAACAATTTCACTCCAATTTTGGTATTTGGATGAGGCTTGGAGCAACCTGGTCTAGTGGAAGGTGTCCCTGCCCACAGCAGGGCATTGGAACTGAATGAGCTTTGAGATCCCTTCCAACCCAAACCATTCCAGAACCCTGTGACATATTTGATGTTAATGTTTTGGTGCACAAGCACTGCGTATGTGAAAAAACCCCAAACCCTCCAATTTGTGTATGATCTCACCCTGTGGCAGGTCCATGGTGAAATCCAGAGTGATGGAGCTCTCTTAGAGACACAGAATAACTTGGGATGGAGGAGAAGCTGCTCTGTTGGACTAAATCAAGGCAGGATCAAGGAAGTTTGCTGATTTATTGATGACACACAACTCACAGGCACTCAGGGTCAATCAGCTGAATCCTTTGTTCCCAAAGCCCCCTGATAATTCCCTGGTTATTATTTAATCTGGCTGCCTGGATCAATCCCTCTGAGCTGTTCATGCTCCTGTTCCTCTCTTATCAGCTCTGCTGACCCCCCGTGGCAGGGACCCCAGAGGTTCTCAACTCACACGTCCACAGACGTGGAGACAATGTCCTCAAGTTGCACTAGGGGAGGTTTAGGTTGGATATAGGGAAAATTTCTTCATGAAAAAGATTGTCCAGCCCTGGATCAGGCTGCCCAGGGCAGTGGGGGAGTCCCCATCGCTGGAGGGATTTAAAAGCTGTGGGGATGTGATACCTGGGGACATGGATTAGTGGTGGCCTTGGCACTGCTGTGGGAATGGGTGGACTTGATGATCCTAGAGGACTTTTCCAACCTAACCAATTCCAGGATTCTGTGATCAGGACCATGAACTGGGACCTCCTTGTGTTACTCCTACTGTTCTCCCACTCTTCTGATCCTCCCTGCCACCCTCAGGACACTGTTTAATTTACGTGCAGAGAAAACAGTCCATTTTTTCTTTAAATATGACTAAAGATTATTTTTAATGTTTTATTTAAAACATAACCCCCCCATAATTATTACTTTAATAAAACATTAAGACATTTAAAACATAAGCCCCAGAGCAACTCTCCTTGCTCCAGGGCCTTACAACCATTGTTTGGCAATAAAATATTGAATATTTTTAATAATATTTGAAAAATATTCAATATTTGAATGAAATTTTGAGAAACCATTCAATGACTTTTGTCCATCTCTTCTTGCCTTGACCATCACCTCATCTTTAAACAGGAACATGAGCCCTTAGTGAATTAAACTCCAAGTCTGTGGCCATGGCGCTGTCACTCTGCTCATCGTGGCTTCATGCTGGAGCTTCTGCTCTCAAAACCAAAAAGTTTTGGCTCGTTGTGCAAGTGGGGATTGGGGAAATGGGGGTGAACTGTGTCCAGCTTCTGTGGGAACAGCATCTGACCATGAGAGGAGCAGGGACCACCATATGGGGTTCAGGGAAGGAAATGGAACATCCAGCATTGATCTTTGCTCCTGAAGGACGCACCCCCTTCATGTGTCATCCTGTGTCCCTGTCCATGGCAGGGGTTGGAATGAGATGGGCTTTAATGTCCCTTCCAGCCCCAGCCATCCCAGGATTCTCTGGCCAATGCAGATGAGTGCAGGTGAGTCTCCTGCAGCCATTTTGAAGCCCACATTGCAAAACGGCTTTTCAAAATGAGCTTTCCTGGTCAAAAATGGGCAGATGGAAACCAGAAAAACTTGGAAAGGGAAAATGCTGAGCATTGCCCATGGGGGAACAACTGTCCCAGGCACTGGGACAGATTGGAGAGCAGCTGTGGATGTTGTGGTGGCCACCAAGACGGAGATGAGCCATCGATACCTCCTGAGTGCAAGGACATCCCCCAGCAGCTGGAGAAAAGCTCCAGTGACTTCCTGCAATGAACCTCTGACTGAGAGCTGGAGGAACAGGGAAGGAAAAGCTTCTTTGGGGTGGTGAGGGGACAAGAGAAATATAGAATTAGAGAAGAATTTAAAAATCTTTCAATTTCAAACCTTTAGCAAAAACCCCTTGTTTTGGTGTTTCCTCCCGACAACGTTGTGTTCACAAATGGCATCGCTCAGGCTCTGCAGGCATCAATTCCAATGTGCTGTGGGGATCCCGTCCCTAAAACTCCAGGGAGGAACCTCGGGATGGCTCCCAGGGGCCCTGGGGAAGGCTCATTCTGTGTTCAGGTGCCTCAGAGACCCTGTGGTAATTGGTTGCGTGGGGACAGGGTTAAACTTAAATATTCCGGCCACGTTAGAGGATGGAAACGGAAAACTTCCTGGTTTTGGCCAGACTGACGGAGCGTGTGGACTTCAGCTCAAGGACCTGTGAGTATCTTATTAACCAGAGAGGCTGAAATTTTAAGTGGTTTTGATACAGTTTTTTGCTGGATGAGGAAAATTATCCTTCCCAAGTGTTTGTGGAAGCAGGAACCTCTCCATGAAGGTTTTTATGGAATATAATAAACAAATAACTCCAGGAAATCATGAAGGTCCTTCCTGATGGCAAAACATTTACTCCAGTACATCTGAACCTTAATTCCTAAATCAAATTTTGGATGAATGTTTCTCATATCAGCAGAATTGGGAGGCACCCTCTGGGCAAATTGACTGAAGGGTCAATCTGAACCTAAAAGTCTTAAATTCAGCTCATCCTTATCACCAGAAAATGTAAAAATAAATTGCAGCAGGAGAGTTCCTGCAGAGTTTTCCGTTCATCCCAATTAGCAGTTGAAACTCTTCTCCAAACCTTGGGCTGTCTCTCAATCCCTGTCTCTCAATCTCAAATCTTACACCAGCTCTTTTTAATTTCTTGTAATGCCAGGAAATTAATTATATGTTCCAAGAGATAAATTTAAATAGATATAATTACATATAATACATAAAATTAAATTACATATATTAGGAAAATATTTATATGTATTAATTATATCTATAATTGCATATATAAAATAAACCTCTGTATTAACTTTCTTATATGTTCATATATTTAATTTTATATATAGCTATATCTATATATATATAGTGGTAAATAAATCCTCAAGCTGCCATTTAAGTTCCTGTAACTAATTGAGTTTATTTAACTAATTGTGTTTATTTACCAGTGCAGGTCTCCTCCTTAAGGAGCTGCTTCCAAAGTCATCCATTCCCAAGGGAAATTTCCTCCTCCAGGGGTGGGCAGTGACAAACCCCTTGGTGTTCCTGTGAATGAAGACTACAAACAGCAGGTTTTTTGGTCACATTTTGATGCTCTTTGTGAGGGCAAATTATTCCTGTCTTCCACACTAATATTGGAAGAAATCTGGGTTTATTTCTCCCTGGAAATTTTGGTCTAGGAGAGAAAATCTGATCAAGCAAAAAGGGCCCCGAGATATGAGGAAACAGGTGAGTTTTACCCAAAATAAGGCTGCAAGGAGTCGATCTGTTGCAAGGAGAGGGCTTGAGGTGGGAGCCTGTTCTCACGACAAATAATCATCCAAGCTCAGGGTCCCTGAGGTGAAACCCAGGAATTTATTGTGGAATCCATGGTTTGGGTTGGAAGGGACCTTATGGACCCTCCAGTGATGATCCATGGGCAGGGACACCTCGCACTAATCCAGGTTGTTCCAAGCACTGACCAACCTGACCTTGAAGATCAATCATTTCATAGCAGCAGTACCTGGATTATTTCCCAAATTATATGTATTTATTTCTATTTATTTGAACTGTATTATCAGAATCTTGCTCCCCCCAGTACATCATGGCACCACAACATTTTTGGGGCCTCCAGAGTTTTAAAACCCTTTTCTTTCTCCACTTCACACTTCTCAAAGAAATGACACAAATATCACCATATTTAAAGGGTTTTTTAATACACTAAATCCCCCGTTTGAACCTGAATTTCAGAGTTTCACAGGAAGGAAGGGAAGAAATTTGTTTTATTTTCATTTTTTATGACTCTCCAAAAAAAAATTTTGAAGATGTCCTGACCTCTCACTGGTGCTTTGTCTCCTTTGGATCTTCTAAACCAATGAGGTTTGGGCTTGTTTTTTGGGTAGTTTTTATTGTTTTCAGTTTGTTTTTCAAATTAATAATGATTTCTAAAGTCAGGATAAATTAGTGTAGTTAATGCTTTGAATCTGATGAGTAACAACCCCCTTAACTTCTTCAGGAGGTGGAATAAACCTTCTGATGTGCAAAGTGATTTATCAAACCCAATCGGTGGCTAAACCAGACTAAAACCATTAAAAACAAACTCAGTAGTGAACTTTGGCTGCTTTAAAATGTATTTTGAACCAAACAGTAAATCCTCCAGTTCCTGCATCTCCAGGTTGTGTTTGCTGATAAAAATAAAGGCATTTTTAATGTGTTTGTGCAGAAAACAGGAATGTGCTGATTCTGCATCTCTGCTTTCCTACAGCACCTGCGTTAGGATGGCAGCCAAAGGAAATGGAACCCCCAGTGCTCACTTTGTCCTCTTGGGATTCTCCCAAGAGGGCAATGTCCAGGTTGTTCTCTTTGTGGTCTTCCTGGTGATCTACATGATCACCCTGCTGGGGAATGTGGGGCTGCTGGTGTTGATCCGGCTGGTTGCCCAGCTCCACACCCCCATGTACTTCTTCCTGAGCAGCCTGTCCTTCCTAGACCTCTGTTATTCCTCCTGCATCACTCCCAGGCTGCTCCGGGATCTCCTGGATGAGGAGAAGGCCATTTCTCACGCTGCGTGCCTCACTCAGTTCTATTTCTACGTGGCCTTTGCCACCGCTGAGTGCTACCTCCTGGCTGCCATGGCCTACGACCGCTACGTGGCCATCTGCAGCCCCCTGCTCTACTCCCTCTCCATGTCCCGAGGCATCTGTGCGCTTCTGGTGGCCAGCTCATGCCTGGCAGGGATCACAAACGCCACCCTCCACACGGGCCTGGCCCTTGGGCTGCGCTTCTGCGGCCCCAATGTCATTGACCACTTCTACTGTGAGGGGCCCCCGCTCTTCGCTCTCTCCTGCACGGACCCCGCGCCTAACGAGCTGGGGATGTTCGTCATGGCGGGCTTCAACCTGGCTGCCACCATCCTGGCCATCCTCCTCTCCTACGCCTTCATCCTGGCCGCCATCCTGGGCATGCGCTCGGCCGCGGGGAAGCGAAAAGCCTTCTCCACCTGCGCGTCCCACCTGGCCGTCGTGGTGCTCTTCTACGGATCCTTCATGTGCATGTACTCCCGGCGCAGCTCCAGGAGCTCCCGTGAGCGAGACAAGGTGGCCTCGGTGTTCTACACCATGGTGACCCCCATGCTGAACCCCTTTATCTACAGCCTGAGGAACCAGGAGGTGAAGGCTGGGCTCTGGAGACTGATAGGGAGGAAACATTCTGCTGAGAAATAGTATTTCCTTTTTCATTTGTGTTTGCTGCCTGATACCATTTTAATTTCAGGAATTTAAGCCCTCCTTGATCACTTGTAGAGCTTGAGGGCCAGGGACTCTTCATCTGTTCTGATTACAGCTACTGCAACCATTTCCTCCTTTTAGGATGTAAAAGAAGAGAAACTTTTCTCTTTTCTCTCATAAACCTGATCGTGACTCCCTCTGATACCTGTATTTGACTCTCTGGGTTTTTAGACATATCCCTGATAATGTAAAAATAAAAAGCAGCAGGAGAGTTTCTAAAGTGTTCTCCCTTCTTCCCAATTAGCAGTTGCAGCACTTCTCCAAATCCTGAGCTGTCTCCCAGTCCCTGAATCTCCACTTCTTACACCAGTTGTTTTTATTTCCCTGTGATGCCAAGAAGCCAATTATATATTTCAAGAGATAAATTTATATATATTTAAAATTATATATATTTTAAAGAAAAAAATAATAAGAACATTTTATAAACAAATTTTCTTTATATACATAAAGAAATTTATATATTAAGATCTTTACACACATAATCTTTTATATATATAAAGAAGTGGGACATAAACACTCACGCTTCCATTGAACTTCCTGAAACTAATGGGGTTTATTTACCAGTGCAAGTCTCCTCCTGAAGGAGCTGCTTCCACAGTCATTAATTTCCAAGGGAAATTTCCTGTGTGCCACCACAGGGTGGGCAGTGACCACACTCAAGGCCCAAGCTTGCTCAAGGAGCAGAGAGCCATCATCTGGCAGCTCCTATGGATTCTGGTGGAATTACCCACCGCTGCTACCTATCCTGGCATTTTGATCATATTTTGGTTTTATTTTTAAAGAGGTTTTGCTTAGTTTGGGGCAATTTGTGTGAATTCCCCTCTAAAATAAATCATGAGACACAGAGGAAGGAAGAACAAACTGTGGGAAGTACAGTGAAACTGAGCACAGAAGGAGAGGCAGGAATGCTGACCAGGAGCAGATACGGGGTAGAAACAGTTACAGAATCCCACCATCATTTAGGTTGGAAAAGCCCTCTAAGATGATGGAGTCCATCTGTTAACCCAGCACTGCCAAGGCCAGCACTAACCCATGTCTGAGCTCAGTCTGAGGAGGTGACACCTGAGAGCCCCTTCCAGAGCCTAAAGGGGCTCCAGGAGAGCTGCAGAGGGACTCTGGGCAAGGGCCTGGGGTGGCTGGACAAGGAGGAATGGCTTTACACTGACAGAACATTTAGATTGGATACGGGGAAGAAGTTCTTCCCTGTGAAGGGGGTGAGGCCCTGGCACAGGATTCCCAGAGAAGCTGTGGCTGCCCCTGGAACCCTGGGAGTGTTCAAGGCCAGGTTGGACAGGGCTTGGAGCAAACTGGTCTAGGGGAAGGGGTCCCTGCCCGTGGCAGGGGATGAGCTTTAATGTCCCTTAACACAGCCCCATGGCAACACATTGACCCTCCAGCTTTTTGGCTCCAGGGCCTGGATCTGGCAAACCAAGCAGCTGGAGAAGTTCACTTTGTCTTTAACAAGGAAGAAAGTTTCTTCCTTGTTTTTCTTTGCTAATTAGTCTCTCATGGTTTGTTAAGAAGAATGAAAGAATTGTTGAAAAGCCCTCTTGAGAAGCTCCATGATGATGATTAGGAAACTTTCTTGGCAAAGCCCAGAAGATCTTGTTAAGCTGATGATTCCTTGAAGGGTGGTTGGTCCCCAAGGATCACTTCTTGCTCTGGGAATGGGAGCAGCATCACTTGTGGTGGAAATAGCTGTGACCACCTGTATGGTGGGACCCTGGAGCTCAGACCTGCTGGTGAGCTTTCTTAATTCTTCATGAAAACCTGAAAATCTTGAACTGAAGGAGAGTGGGTTTACACTGGATGTTGGAAAGAAATCCTTCCCTGTGAGGGTGATGTGGCCCTGGCACAGGTTTCCCAGAGAAGCTCTAGCTGTCCCGTCCCTAGAAGTGTTGAAGGCCAGGTTGGACAGGGCTTGGTCTAGTGGAAGGTGTCCCTGCCCATGGCAGGGGGTTGGAATGGGATGAGCTCTACAGTCCCTTCCAACCCAACTTTGATATCAAAAGTCTCTGTCTTGCCAAGCCCTTTATCATTTAATTATATCAATTCCACCTTCTTCATCCAGCTCCAGATCCACCTTCCCCAGGAAGAAGCCACTTTCCCCCAGACTGAAAACATCTCTTCTCCTGCTGTTTTTTCCAGAGAAGGACACTGTTCACCATCCCTTCCCTTTTCAAATGGAAGTTAATTCTCATAAAACTCCTCAGAACACAACATCTACACAACACAACACCAAAGAGAAAAGTTTTCTGCTTCCACATTTCCCTGCCACAGGCAAGGCCTATCCTTCTGTGGAGTCAGAACTCATCCCACCCCCAAAGGTGTCAACAGGTGAGGGACAACAAAAATCAGGTGTGTGGAGAAGAGAAGGAAGAGGGGGAAGTGTCTGCTGACCTTATCCAGACCACCCGAATTGTGAAAGGAAGTTGCATGATCACAGCTCAGTTTGCCCTCAGAAACAACAAATATCCTTTGGAATTCATTAGGATGAGTAGAAATTAGGAGGTTTTTTCCATTAAAAGTCCCTGCCAGGAAAAGATGAAGGATAACTGCTCTCCCCCCAGTGTTGTGGCCATTCCTGTACCTGCTTTATTGAGCAATGTTTTGGAGAACTGTTGTTTTTGGCTTTTTTAGGGCCTTTTCCAGACCCAGACAGCTCCCAACTATCCATAGATCAGCTGTTAAGGATTCTTTCTCCTATAGATACCAGACATGTGCTTAAATTTTGGGTGAAATACACTTGTTAGGTTTTCATGGTGTGTTTTGGCACTTGGACATTTGCATTGCCCTTGATATTCCAAGGTGTATCTTGAGATCCTGACTTGCATCAGTTTTTTATCCTTCTAAGTCTGGAAAAAATGCACTTTTTAAGCCTTTTATCTTATTTTTTTACCAATCAAATTAAAAAATACTCTTCCTCTTCCCAAATGCTCCCTCCCACGCCAGAAGCTCAACTCTAATAAATAACTCACAAGTAGTAATGAGGAATTTTATTGGAGTTTAGGGATAAGGACAATAATCTTGCAAGAAAAATACATATTGATCAGTGCAAAATAAGTTATAAACCAATAAAACTGTGATTTGTTCTTCCTGAGAGAAAGAGAGGTTTAATTTGAATAATAGCATGGAATAATTCTGAGTGATTTCTTTCAACAGGCTGGTGGCTGCAAAGAGAATTCAAGTCTGAGGCTCCCACTCCTGGTTTCCTTCCAAGGAATATGTAACTGTGAGGTCTATTTCTCCAGGATAAATATTGTAATTGAGTTTTGTGAGGAACTGTGGAAGAATCTATATGAAACTGCTAGGATCAGGGAAAAATCCAATTATTTTAATGTATCATCTCTTACTTTAGAGGAATGGTTTGCTTCCACAAGGGCATGGAGTGGCAGGACAACATGGAATGGCTTTAAGCTGAGACTCAGTTTAGATGGGATTCTGGGAAGAAATTCTTCCCTGTGAGGGTGGTGAGGCCCTGGCACAGCTTTCCCAGAGAAGCTGTGGCTGCCCCATCCCTGGAATTTTTCCAGGCCAGGTTGGATGGGGTTTTGAGCAGCCTGGTCTAGTGGAAGGTGTCCCTGCCCATGGTGTGTAGGAAAGATGATCTTTAATGTCCCTTCCAACACAAACCATTCCAGGACTCCCTGATGCCATGAGCTGCAGCTCTCTGATGCCGGCAGTGGTTTAACATCCTCCTCCTGCACTTCCCCAGCGCTGCCTTCACCTCCTTGTTCCTCAGGCTGTAGATGAAAGGGTTGAGCATGGGGCTGACCACGGTGTAGAAGACAGAGGCCACCTTGTGCCGGCTGCCGTGCCGTGACGCCGGCTGCAGGTACATGAAGAACAGAGCCCCGTAGAACACGGACACGGACACCAAGTGGGAGGCGCAGGCGTGGAAGGCTCTGGCCCTGCTGGGCGCCAAGCGCATCCCCAGGATGGTGCGGAGGATGCGGCCGTAGGAGAGCAGGATGACCACGCCGGTGCCCAGCCCGTTGGCGGCGGCCAGGCCGAAGATGGCGGCCTCGCTGCCGCGGGTGTCGGAGCACACCAGCCTCAGCACGGGGCTGGCGTCGCAGAAGAAGTGGTCGACCTGGCGGGGCNTGAAAGGGTTGAGCATGGGGCTGACCACGGTGTAGAAGACAGAGGCCACCTTGTCCCGGCTGCCGTGCCGTGACGCCGGCTGCAGGTACATGAAGAACAGAGCCCCGTAGAACACGGACACGGACACCAAGTGGGAGGCGCAGGCGTGGAAGGCTCTGGCCCTGCTGGGCGCCAAGCGCATCCCCAGGATGGTGCGGAGGATGCGGCCGTAGGAGAGCAGGATGACCACGCCGGTGCCCAGCCCGTTGGCGGCGGCCAGGCCGAAGATGGCGGCCTCGCTGCCGCGGGTGTCGGAGCACACCAGCCTCAGCATGGGGCTGGCGTCGCAGAAGAAGTGGTCGACCTGGCGGGGCCCACAGAAGGAGCCCCCAAAGATGCAGCTGGTGTAGACGAGGGCACTGAGGGAGGCCACGAGGTAGGAGCAGGCCAGCAGCTGCCGGCAGGCCCGAGGGGACACGACTGTGACGTAAAGCAGGGGGTGGCAGATGGCCGCGTGCCGGTCGTAGGCCATGGCGGCCAGGAGGTGACACTCGGCCGTGGCAAAGAGAGCAAAGAGGTGGAATTGCGTCACGCAGCCGGCCCAGGAAATGGTTTTATTCCCAAATAACAGGTCTGTGAGCATTCTGGGGGAGATGATGGTGGAATAGCAGACGTCGGCCAGGGAAAGATGGGCGAGGAAGAAGTACATGGGGGTGTGGAGGCTGGGAGCCACCCAAACCAAGAGCATCAACCCCACGTTCCCCACCAAAGTGACAATGTAAATCAACAGAAAGAGCCCAAAAAGAGGGGCCTGTGCCCATGGAGCGTCTGTAATTCCCAGGAGGATGAATTTGGGCTGCGTGTGGTTTCCTCCCATGGCCAGGTGTTACCTGCTGAGGCAAAGGGAAGAAATACATCAAAATGGTAAAACGGAGTTTAGCTTTAGGGCCATGTTTAACTCCAACCAATCACCATTTTAATTGCCATACTTTGGTATTTTCCATATATTTTCCAAACATAAATTCTGTACTTTTTTACTTATCAGCTGAGGTGCTTAAAAAAGTACACAGAGCTTGAAGTAACACGAATGGCAAATTTGTTTTTCGATGCCTGGATGTGTAAAATTGTGGATTTGTTCTGGCACATATTAATTCAGAATGAGGAAAACAATCAGATAGTTATTCCCTTATGGTTTGAAAGAAATTTGTTTCAGAAGACAGCTTGGAGGAGTCTCATTGGAGATAACATAAACCTGGAGTGGGAGAAAGTCCCAGTGCCAGTGAAATCCCAGATTACACCACATTAAGAACATTTTTCCTTGGTTTTTAATTATTAATCCAGTCCATCAAACTGTATCATTCCCACTGGATAAAATTCACATGGATAAATGCATGTTTTATACCTTTCTGAGCTCCAGCAGGCTGAAACATCCAAAAACCATGGGAATTAAGATAAAACTTACTTGGAATGGGAATGAATTTTAAAACAATCCAATTCCAAAGGCTGATTTGTTAACAGCTGTATTCTGCTGACAATTCTTTATAACTAAATAAGACACATCCTTAACACTTCCATAAATCCATTTATCTTGCTTTAGCTACCTAAGGAAAATAAAAAACAATTTGCACAAGCCATTACTCCCATTTATTATAAAAAGTCCTACTTTTGGGAGGCTGTTTTCCAACACACAGCCCCCAAAAAAGAGGATATGAGGACATGAAGAAGGAAGTCAACTTCTTTCTCTTGGATTTACAGCTCTTCTGTGCCCTCGCTGCGGTGGTGGGAGCCAAGGGTTTATCCCAAAAGCAGCAGAGAATATCCAGGCTGATGTGGAGAGGGATGGGCTCCTTCCCTGACTCCGACAGCTGAGCCTGTGGGTGACAGGGCTGTAAATATGTTCCCTCTGCTCTCCTGGGATGAAACCCTCAGGGCTCCTCATGGCAGAGCAAATAAACAAAGAAAAGAGCAAAAAAAAAAGGGCTAGAATGGAATCCTGAAACTTATTGTGCTTCAGGGATCTCGAATCCATCATGTGGATGAGCCAGCACGTCACACGGACACACGGCACCAGCGCTGACCGGCCGGGCAGAGGGTCCCCAGGTGTCACACAGAGCACCTCTGGCTCCGGCTCTGGAGCTGCTGATGGCCCTCTGTGGACACCAGACAGCCCAGCTTTCCTTCAAGGATGGGATTATCCACACTGAAGTACTTTCAGCCCGGATGTCCACACCTGAGCAGGTGGCTCTGAGCACTTCCAGACAGTGATTAGTTGTCTCAGAGTGAACTAATTTGCATTAATCACCCCATCTGGGGGCTCCATCCACACCCTTGACCCACAAACTCTATTTAAGCTCAGCTCAAGGAGGTTGTTCCCCTCTGGAACTACACTGGAGAAGTCCTGGTTTCCAGTTTCACAACACACGCACATCTCTGGGTTCCTTTAATCTGCGCCTTGCCTTGATCACAGATCCAACCCTGACCAGGGATTGACTTGGTTTTCAGATGCTTCAGCCTGCTGGAGCTCATAAAGGTATAAAACACGAGTTTATCAATGTGAATTTTATCCAGTGGGAATGACATATAATAGAACAGTTCGATGGACTGGATTCATAATTAAAATAAATAACTGATAAATAAAAAAACCATAGCATTTAGGTCAACCTTGGACCTGCTTCATCCTCACCAGCTCACCTGGTGGTTTGGAGTCTTGGCTCAGAGAACATCAGGAGGCCTGGAATAAATTAGGTTCTGATTTATAGAGCAAGATGGAAAGTGGAAAAATAAAGTTTTTGGGGAAGTCAGTGGTGATTTGGTGTAATACAGTCCTCGAGAGAGACAGAATAAGTCTGATTTGGGGCAATGCCAAAGAAATGGAGCAGAAATGGCCAAGAAAGCAAAAATTGCCATTTTTCTTGGAACATGCACAAAGGCAGAAGAAGGATTTAGCAATAAACCATTCAAAGGTTTATACTTAATTACCTGATAATTATTTAACTTTTTTTGCAAGTTGGTTTAACTTCTTGGTTGTTCTTTTCTAAGTATCAAACACTTCTCATGGAAATAACAGGACTTCATGATTTTATTTATTATTTTGAGAAAAGAGGGGGTGTTTGAAGTTGTGCCTGGAAGATTGGTAATAAAACAGGGACTAATGGGAATAGGTGGTGAAATTTTGGTGCAGAAACTCACCAAATTCCAACACTGATGTTAAAATATTGTTGTTTGCAGAGGTACACCCAACCAAAACATCAGCTTTTGGATGATCTTTAAGGCCCCTTCCAACCCAAACCATTCCATAGGATCCTGCGTGGGTCTCCTTTGGACATGGGACATCCTCTTCTAGGCTACCTGGAGGCTCTTGATCCCTCTAATTCCACCTAAGAGAACATAGGATGTGCTTAATCTTATTGATAACTGACAGATAAATCCCATCTGTGGATCCAAACTGTACTTGGTGGGCAGCTGAGATATTCCTGGGAATACCTGAAGCAGAATAAGAAGGTTTAATGGACTCTGGATCGTGTTCTGACAGGTGGGTCCTGTACACACGTCCCGGGGCTAAACCAGGAGTAGCCTGGAAGCCTTTTGGGTTCATTCATTACCTGCAAGCTTGGATCAGCCCTCATCTCCTGTAATCCCAGCTGGCTGCTCCAGGGATCCATCCAGAGGGACTTAGGACAGCCTAAGCGGTTTGCAATGGCTATCTGGAATAAACCCACCCACTGACCCTGCAGTAAAGTTATATTCACTATAGAAATTAAACAATATTTCTATTAAAGGGTGTTTTGATGATCGAAAGGGTTCCTCAATGAACGGTCTGATCCCGATGCTCCTCTGGTGAAATAAGAATTGGATTTTTATCTTTAATCCTTCTATTCTGATTTGTTGTGTTATCAGGGACAGGGAATTCTGTCTGGCTCTTTTCCCCCTTCCTCATGCCAGGGCTCTCACCCATACCTTGTTTTCAGCTGGAAATGAAGTGGGATTCGTGGAGGTTTGTGAGGGAGAAGAAAATCCAGTAACATGTGGGTGTTGGTGCGCACATTTAACCCAAGAATGTTTTGCATTTTATATATAAATATATGGTATCATGTACATTTGCTATTGGATTTTAATATATATGTATAATTTTGGATCAGAAAGGACATCTAGGAGATCTCTGGCCCTAGGATGGCAAGTTATACATTTATATTCATATATATTTATGGATATGTGGCTTGGAGCACCCTGGTCTAGGGGAAGGTGTCCCTGCCCATGGCACCAGGGTGGAACTGGATGATCCTTAAGGTCCCTCCCATCCCAAACCACTCCAGGATTCTATGAAAGGTGTCGGGATCCCCTGTATAAAGTTGATGTGGGTTTAACAAATGAGACATTCCAGACTTCCATGATTTCTGGGCTGGATCAGAGAGTCATGAGCTCCATCAGCAGCTCCCATGAAAAGCCCTTTCCAGGAAAGATGGAAGGACAACATCAAAATGGATTAATTTGCAGTTTTAATGCCGTTTGGAGATAATGAAACATCGCCCATAAGCCAAGTCAATGAATTAATTAATAAATAACTCCCTATTTGAAAGCAGGATAAATTTCCAGGCTCAACTGAAAGTCACCTTTGTCCTTTCCTTTTTCCACCCCCAATTTCTGCCTTTCAAAGCCTTCAACAAAGCTACAAGTAGTTTTCCACTTTATGCCCCTGGTGGTTTGTTAAAAGCAAAATCAGGAATATTATCAGTGGAGTTTGTATCCAGAGATTTGCACTTTGGCACTGGGGAGAAGGGACTGGAAAATAACAAAACAAGGCAAGAAAACAACCTGAACAGCCTGAAATAAAAAAATGGAGGGTGAAAATTATTTTAAAAATCCCTTTTTTAGGCAAGAAATAACTCCTGACAGAAATTGCAGCTCCCTCATTTCTCCATATTCTGGGTGAAAACTTGGTGCTGGCAAGGATGACAAATCAACCTGTTTTTTTCTTGTCAAAAAACCCCTTTCCTTGTCAAAAGATGTGTTTCTGAATGAAATTAATTCCTGTTTTTACAGAAACAATTTCTCTTTGCTCCTTTAGTCCACCATGGTGCCCCGTTGTCAATCCCAAGGGATGTTAAAGAGCCATAAAAGTCCTTTTAAGGTACGAAACGGAGAAGTGGAAGGGGAAAAAGGTTAAAAAATATCCATCTGCATTTCCTGTATGTCGCCACCATCTATTGGACATCGCTGGGAACACCATCTCCGTTTTATTTTATACAAAACTTCCTTTTTTCCTGATGTTCCTGTAAGCCTTGGGTAGCAAAGTGCCTTGTTCTTGCTCAGGAAACAGAAATAGGCAATAAATAAAACAATGGCATCACGTGGCTGATCCCACCTGGATGTTTTATTTTCCAAGCATCAGCTCCTGAGCCTGTTGAGAACATTGGATGTTTGAAGTTCTCCTAACATTTGGTAATGATGCTTTAAACTGCACTTTACTTTTGTCTCAGGATAATTTTCAGCTGATGCTTCAGGTTGTCTGAATCCTTCAGGTGGGGTTAGATGGGGTATTACGAAGAAATTCTTCCCTGAAAGGGTGGGGAGGCCCTGGAATGGATTTCCCAGGGAAGCTGTGGCTGCCCCATCCCTGGAAGCATCCAAGGCCAGGTTGGACGGGGCTTGGAGCAGCCTGGGCTGGTGGAAGGTGTCCCTGCCCATGGCAGGGGTGGAATGGGATGATCCATAAGGTCCTCTCCAACCCAAACCATTTCCGTAATACAGATATTGTCATAAACTCCCCCCAGGGATAGTTTTAGGATGTATTAAACAATTAAAGGCAATATTTTTGAACTGTTGTTGTTCAAATAACACCTTCTGCTGCCGTTAATTTTTAAATCTTCCTATCTTGACTTGGCAGTGGAGGATCCCGGGACCCCTCAGGGCTTGGCTGCCCCTCGCTTGGTCTGACAGCTCCCTGGAGGGTAAGATGTTATTCCCTGACTTGTTTTGGCTCTGTGAATCCTCCACAGGGCAAAGCCCTGGAAACACGGGTGTTACATGGGAGAAGCCCTGGTGTATCTCTGCAGCTGGAGCTGGGAGCAGCTGGAAGTATAAAAACCACTTCAACGGGACCTGGGAGCAGAGAGGAGCAAACCCCCACCTTCAGGTAAGTTTAGATGGTATATTGGGAATAAATCCTTCCCTGGTGGGTGGCGAGGCGGTTTCCCAGAGAAGCTGTGGCTGCCCCATCCCTGGAAGTGTTTAAGGCCAGGTTGGATGGGGTGATCTCGGTGAATCCTAGGGCAGCTTGTTGGAAGCTCTTCTGCTGCTTTGCCCAAAGATTTTATGGAGTTTGGGTGCCACAACGGAGATCCTCACCACAGGAGGACAAGGATGAACACTCTATTAGTTATTCCACACCAACCACCTGCCTCTCAGCAGGAATAAAATATAACCCATGGGTTTTAATTGAATTTATTTCCATTCCGGGTCTCCGATCCATACACAAAGTAAAGTTGGTTGGCTGGGTAAGGAAAAGTGAGGCTGGATTTTAGTTAAGCAAGAAATTGAGGTCATTTCTCTGATGGCAGCAGATTCAGCCCCAAAAACGTCTGGCTTTCCTTATTTTTAACACCTCTGGCTCTGCCTCGGGCATCTCCACATGGGTGATGAAAAGCAGCTCTAAGTCCTCGTTAATGACTGCAGGAGACCATGGAACACCTGAAAGGACACGTCTGGTTCTGGGGCTGAAACTCAGCCCTTCAACCAAGGCTCATGCAATAATGAGGATTTCCAGGTTTGGATCCATTTGTCAGGAGTCAGCAGTGCCTACTCTTGGTTTACTCTCTGGTGTAACTGCATCAAGCCATGATTATCCAGGAGAAAAATCCATGTTTATTTATTCTGTCACAGAGTGGGATTTTAGGAGCTGCTGATCTCTTCCTGGAGAACAGCAAGATGGGACATGAATTTACCTTTTACCTCCAAATTAAGCATCACATCTAAAGTAAAGTGAGGTAAGACAAATCCCAGCTCTTATTCCTACAACCAGGAAAAAATATACTAAGGGAAGTGCCATTTTCCAATGCTGTCACCTAGAAAATCTCCTCCTGGGACACGGGGAGCGGGTATTTATTCCTCGAGTGCTCAGACTGAACAGGGGATGGTCAAAAGATGAGAAATAATTTTATTTTCCCAGCAATTACCAGGAAAGTCATGGAATTCCATGTGTAAGTGGATTGAGGAGAACTAGGAGGAAGCCTTGCAACTTATTTCTGATTTATTTTGGTATGGTATTTCCCTTCTTAATGCCTTAAATATGCCCCTGCTTCCAAATACATTGGCTGAACATCCTCACAACTTATTTCTGATTTATTTTGGTATGGTATTTCCCTTCTTAATGCCTTAAATATGCCCCTGCTTCCAAATACATTGGCTGAACAGGGATACTGGTGCCAGGAACTTGTGGTTTTTCTCTTTCAAGGAGAATTTACCTTTTCTTGACTGAAGGCTTTGTAACTGCTTGACAAAAA
This sequence comes from Ifrita kowaldi, assembly GCA_013398055.1. Lineage (NCBI taxonomy): Eukaryota > Metazoa > Chordata > Aves > Passeriformes > Cinclosomatidae > Ifrita > Ifrita kowaldi. Next base: position 25,150 of record VZRS01006145.1, read on the forward strand.
TTGACATTATTATCATTATTGATGGATTTACGTGCATGAAACCTTTCAATCTAAAGACAGAAAGCAGCTGAACTGCATATATAAAATGTTCAGTATGGTGGGAGAAAATGAGACGTTTGCATCTGAATTTATTCTCCTGGGCTTCACCACCCGGGCAGACCTGCAGGTGATGTTTTTTGTCTTGTTCCTTGCCATCTACGTGGTCACTCTCCTAGGAAATCTGGGAGTCATTGTATTGATCCGTATGGATCCGTGCCTTCACACCCCCATGTACTTCTTCCTGAGCCACTTGTCCCTCCTGGACATCTGCTACTCCTCTACCATTATCCCCCAGAGCCTGAGGGATTTTTTGGCAGAGAAGAAGGTGATTTCCTTTGCCAGATGCGTCACCCAGCTCTTCTCCTTTGCCACCTGGGCCACCACCGAGTGCTACGTGCTGGCCGCCATGGCCTACGACCGCTACGTGGCCATCTGCAGGCCCCTGCTCTCCTCCGTGCTCACGTCGCACAGGATTTGTGTTGGGATGTTGGCTGGGGCCTACCTGGCTGGAGTGATCAGCTCCACCCTACACACGGTTTCCATATTCCATGCCCCGTTCTGCCGCTCCCGGGCCATCGACCACTTCTTTTGTGATGGGCCCCCGCTGCTGGCCTTGTCCTGCTCCGACACCCGCGCCAGCGAGGTCGTGGTGGCCGTCGTGGTGGGGTTCAACATGCTGAGCACCGTGGCCTTCATCCTGGTGTCCTACTCGTCCATCCTCGCCGCCGTCCTGCGGATCTGCTCAGCGGCCGGGCGGCACAAGGCCTTGTCCACCTGCGCCTCCCACCTGGCCTCTGTCACCCTGTACTACGGCAGCGCCATCCTCACGTACCTGCGCCCCGTCTCCAGCCACTCCCGGGAGCAGGACAAGGTCATCTCCCTGGTGTATTCCGTCGCCGTGCCCATGCTGAACCCGTTTGTTTACAGCCTCAGGAACGCGGACTTGAGGAACGCCATGAGGAAAGCAAAAAGTAGGATCCTCACTGCCTGGTCCATCCGTGGCTCCCGGTTAGCTGAAAAGAGAGGACAACCCCGCTGTGGTGAGGGGTGTTAGATTTTGCACCCTCAGGAAGAGGGGTAGGATATCAGGCCCTCAGGATTCCAGGGTCATAATCTGGACTCATCTTCCAAGCCATCGGTGCCACGATCTCCCTGCAGCAGCACCGCGAGGAAGGGATGAGACATCTCCTGGCATTGTCCGGAGCGCAGGAATGGAGGGGGAATGTGGCAGAGCAGAGCCTGAGAGGGAGATGAGGCTCCCTCCTCAGGGACACTCCCTGTACTGTAGGACAGGAGCTGGGGAGACTCCAACCCTTTGGGGCGCTGCCCTGCCCTCCCTTGATTTTTCCACTTTTTTTGGGGGGATGTCCATGTAGAAAGAGCTTTGTGAAAGCACCGAGCTGCTGGCCAGGGCACTGGGACTTGTTTTGTGCCTTCTCTGGAGGAGAGGAAAAAGGGAGATGGGGGAGTCCAGGGGGTGATGGTGTCATTTGGGGCACCCCAATGTCTGTGGAGGGAGAGTAGGTGAGTGAGGGATGAGGGGCAGTCAGGTGGGGTTCCCCAAAACCAGGGAGATTGTAACCCAAAAATGCCTGAAAATTCTCGAGGGGTTTGTGTGTAAAATACTTAGAACTGCAAAGATTCTCATTTTCTCTATATAAATAAATAATGTTAATTTATATATAAATTGATTTTAAAATAAACCCCTGCACCTGCTGTGTTATAGGCAGGGTTTTAGGCTGCAAGAAACGGAATATGGATCTGTAGCGTTTGAAAATACAAATAAAACGTTTGTGCATATAAATAAAACAACAAAGGGCTTGAAAAGGTAAGACAATATGATCCGTACGAAGGAAACAGAAACAGCTCTGTGCGTTCGGAATTTTTCTGTCGCTGTAACACCCGAAATTTGGGATCTGCGATGCCATTGAATCCGTGGTTTATCGGCTCCCCTCACAACGCCGCGCATGCGCGGTGGCCTCTTCCCCTCAGTGCTGCCGCTTTGTGGGCACAGCCGGTACTGCAGCTCCGACTCCGCCGGCACCGGGGCGTGGAGCTGGACAGGGACCGCGACCGGGACCGCTACCGGGACCTGCCGTGCGGGGCCCATGGCCGGG
>VZRS01006148.1:0-83081 GCA_013398055.1 Ifrita kowaldi
GGGCCAAGGCATACCGCCACATGTGATAAACACTAAAATAAATTCTGTAAAGATGATACAACTAGGCATAATGGCTTAAGGTAAGAGAACCCACAATACATTCTGGTAAATTAAACAATCAGTAAATTCAGTGTGTACCTCTTCAAAAATAACTTTGAATAGAGTACACAGGTTTAGATGAGGTATTAGGAAGAAATTCTTGGCTCTGAGGGTGGTGAGGCCCTGGCACAGGGTGCCCAGAGAAGCTGTGGCTGCCCCATCTCTGGCAGAGTCCAAGGCCAGGTTGGACAGGTCTTGGAGCAACCTGGAATTTGGAAGGTGCCCCTGCCCACGGCAGCAGGTGGAATTTTAAGGTCCCTTCCAAACCAAACTGTTCCATGATACTCTGATACTTACTTGCTACAACTTCTGGATTGTTGAGCAGATGTGGAAGCACAACCAGCTCCTTGTCCATGTTTTGGACAGGGCCCAGTATTGTTCTTCTTCCCTGGAACTAGCTCCCAAACAGAAACTCTAGGAAGCAAATAATAGTTTATTTCAAACCCTGATATACTTAAATGTGACACACCTCTTTAGGTGTTCAAGACTCAGGCGGATCTGGAATTTGCCAGAAAGAAGCATTCAATAAATTCTGTGGGGAGAAATTTGAATACATGAGTAACTAATGCAGATAACATTCTGAATCCAGATGTCTAGGCTCTCTAAAGTTCATGGATTGAGGAGGACAGTATTAGACACTTAATACTTTCTATCTGAGAGAAGCCTGGATAAGTAAGCAACTGGGATGTAAAGCTGTGAGAGGGTAGGTGGGAATAGACATAATTCAACTGTGGGCAAGGGCGATTGATGTAACTGATGCCAAGAGTTTTTGAAAACAATAAATTGTAGCACTCAGTAGCAGTTCCTATTATTGCAAAATTTAAGAGTGTTTCCTCTTATTTATGTAAGATGTATATGATGGAATAACTCAAACTCGTTTTGAATATATCTTTCCACTATTGAAACCATCCATAGCTGTGGTGAAAATAATGGCCTTGTTTAAATTGAAAATGTATAGCATGCTCATCAGTGTGGTGTGTATCCTCCTCAGACCTTAATCCACTCAGTATGTGAGATTTTTCAGTCCCTAGACTAAAGAGCTCATTTCTTTTAACTCCTGGAGACTGACAAATTTAACTTTGGTGTTCCCTAACACAGTAGCCTTCAATATGCCCAGAGGCAAAGATTCCAGATACATTCCACTTTTATTAAAGCAAGTTGGATTTATGAATTTTTTATTTTCAGCGAGGCAAACAGTAAGTACTGGCTGTCCTACTGCAATCATCTTTTCATCCATTTTGCAAGGGAAACAATTTAACTTCTACACATGAAAAAAACTGGGAATCAGTTATTTGACAGTCTTAATTTTGTTTGCAGAAGGTGCCTTAGATTTTTGTAGATATTTTACAAAATGTATGTTACTGTAAATAGCTTTAAAAATCTCTTAAGAAAGAAGCATCATCACAAAGTACATCTCTGCAAAGAATATTTTTTATCTTAGAGCAGCTAGGTCTTCCAGAAGTGCAGGATTGAAGGCAGCTGACAGGTTGCATGATTTTGCTTTGCTTGCGTTCAGGCAGACAATTCTTACTAGACAGTTACTTGATATTCATAGTTTCACTGAAACTAGTTAAGTCAACAGTTTCAAAATGGAATCACCATATTTAGAGAGCTTGGTGAACGATGAGTCAGAGCTTTGTGGAGCAGACGTCTTCTGACATCGATATCACTTTGTCTGCTGTGCTTCTCACTTTCGCTGGCACTTGTTTTTGATTGATCTCTTGTTCTGCACCACTTGATTAATCACGGTCAGCAATCCACGGGCATGAAAAATTCATTCTGAGACAACAAATACTTTGTAGCTTATGATATTTCTTTCCCTTGGGTTTCAAGACAATTAATTCCTCCAGAGAGCAGAAAACTTACGGATAATACCAATTCTGGTGTTTCTGTGGTGAGAGCAAGCACAATTGGGTGCCTCCATTCTCTCACACAAGGATAAGGTAATGTGTTACAAAGATGAATTATCTAAATAATCAAAAAGGAATTCATCTGAGTGGGTGTGCAAAGGAATGTATTTCTGCCTTGATGCTAAGTACTGCTTAATATTATGTACTAAATTTCCAGAAAGTTGAATAGATCTGCATCAGCAACAATTTTTTTTTTCTCTTGTTAGGAGAGTTCCCTTTTTAAACTACTTATCTTACTTAGACAAATAAATTCCAACATGTCTCGGTGTTGCTATATCTTTATTTGTTATAGTGCCTACTTGTCTATGTCAAATTTGATCTCTCACAAGCATAACATCCCTGTAAAGTGTACTTCTCTCTAAATCTGCAGTTGACATCAGCTGTTTCACCACAGCTTCCAGCTAAAAGAACTGGGATAGTATTCTGCCTCTAGATACTATGGAAAATCCGAAATTAAAACTACAATGTCAGCCATTATTAGGTCTGAGATATGAATATAGAGCTCTTAAGTCACAGGCCAAAGTCTTATCCCTGAGATTACCTTTCGTCTCCTAGAATGGGAGTCAAATTTGCACATCATCAGACCTAGAAAATGTGATAGTTGATAAATGCTGCCTGATGCCTTTTATGTTATTTTCTGTAAGACAAAGTGGCCTCTAAAACAATCAAAGAGACAAATGAAGTGAGAACTTTGCATAAGAGACAGATGATATGTAATTTAAACTATCTAGTGGCTGACTACAGTAATTGAGTTGAACAAATTGCTTTCCTCCACGAGCAGTGGAGTCGTCTGGTTCAATATGTGTAAATAGCTTGTGCACATGTGATGGAGTTGGGCATGAGGTGCATAACTGAGGTGAGGGGGTCCAAATCACGCACCTGCTTGTGCCCAGGCTCTCATTACCTCACCCCTTTGCTTGTCCTTCTCTCTGCTTCCATATGTTCAGATTAAACAGATATATCTAGTCAATTTCTTTTTTCTATTGTGCAAAAAATAGGGATTTTCTCTTTATGTTTCAGATGTGTTATATTACAATGCCTGTATCACTGCAATATAGCTTATCTCTTCTTGTGTTCTTTTGCCTCACACTATGTCTCTAATACTTCCTGAGAGCTGACATAAGTCCGATGAGAGTAATTTATTGGAAAACAATCTTTACAGTTGCTTTGTGTGTGTTCAGGGATGCAGCAGCTCCATTAGTGAACACTACAGGCCAATTCCGGTGGCCCCTGACCAGTGCTGTGGTTGTAAAGAGCTGTATTCCACTAAAATTTCAAAAGACTTTGTGCAGGAACACAGGTGTAGATGTAACTGGACAATTCTTCAGATGACTAGATCACCAAAAGCAGAATGATAGCTCATCACTCTCTCATATGTGGTAGCCCCCATGAAAGGAATATTCTCAGCCATAACATTAAACTGGATCATGCAAATTGAGGTTTCTATCAGATGACCTATATTGGAAAGTCTGGCTGTGTCTGAAGATACTCTTAGTTCTGTCTTTGTCAGATCATTATTTGATAGTGTCAGTTAATTTTCAGACTGTTTTTCATGCACCCCGGAACATTGTTTGTCCTCTTGGCTGGCAGGGCTCACTGCTGGCTCATGCTGAACCTGTTTTTTCACCAGCACCCCAAGTTCCCTTTCACCAGGACTGCTACCTGGCCACTCCTCCCCAAGTTTATGCTTGTGTCCAGCATTGCTCTGTCGCAGACACAGAGTCTGGCATTTGCTATTGTTGAACTGCACGGCAGTGATATTTTCCCAAAGCTCCTGTCTATGTAGATCCCTATGCAAGGGCTCTTGTCCCTTAAGAAAGTCAGACAAGAGGGATCTTCTTACTGTGTCAAGAATTCAGTTTCTATTGCTCCTCTAGACCCCACCTTAACAGTAAATCATAAAAATTAAATGTATTTGAGTAGAAATTTGCTGAATATCTTGCTCTATTACATCGGCTGTTGGAAAAACCACAGCGATTTCCCTGACTTTTTTTTTTAATATCTGTTTCTGGCCAGCTGTATCCGACCATTCAGCGATTAGCTAGACCTCAGGAGTAAACAAGGGAAATCTGAGGCTGCCTAGAATGGAAGTAGCATTGGGAAAAGCATTTCTACTTGACCCTTGTCACCAAATAAAGATACTTAGCAGAAAACGTACCTGGGATGAGATCAGGTGTTCAACAGCTTCAATATATGGCTTTCCAGAAAGCTCCAAAGAAGAGAAATGCAAACCACCTATCCTTTTCCAGATTCAAAGCAGAGGAAGCCTGTCTCAAATCCCATTTAACAGCACACTGATAGGGCTACAAAACTTGTGGGGAAGATTACAGTGAACAAGGTCCCTTTATGAGAGAGATTACTGCTGTCAAGTGTCTTGAAATGTATAAATATAAGCTAAAGCCCAATTTCTGTTAAATATTGTATTTTTCGAAAGTGATGTGCAGTTGCTCCACAACCAGCTCTTTGCAAAAATCAATTCAGTAATTGCAAAACGTGTAAAAACACGCTGTGCACCTGCCTTCTCATTATCCACTTGAGAATAACAGACTGTCAAAGGAAGGTAAAAAGAAACAAATTCTTGGGGTTATTTTATTCAACTATAATCTAAGGAGCCAACAATATAACATTCCATGTTAAAAATTAAATTGGAAAGGTGACTCTTCTGGGTGTTCTGTGAGTGTCTGGATCAGTCTGACTGAATGTTTGGTTGGTTTTCCTTTCTGTTACATAAGGTTGTGGTAAGCATGGTCCTCCAAAGCCAGCTGAAGATAGTGACAAGGTTTCTGTTGACTTCACTGTGCTGTGAACAGAGACGTAATGCTCAAATTCTCTGTATTTAACTGCACCAGAAGTTTTACTGTATATTTATATACATAACTAATATGTACCCTAAATCTTCCCTCAGTTCTCAGGGTTTTTCCCATGCAGTGATAAATACACAGCAAGAATTTTACAGGATTTTGCTACCATCCTTCCTACACTGTCGTCAGATAGAAGTTGAGCTTCAGTTTTATGTCAAATGCAGCGCTCTTCCAAAATAAGCATTTCTCTCTTTTTTCTTTTTGTTTACACAAATTGCTGAAGAATCTCAGATTGGTATAAATACTCGGAAGCAATGACTAAAATTTGTCCAGTTTGAGAATACAGAAACACAGCAAAATGCCAATTCAGTCCTTGAGAATTAATTTTGACGTGTTGCCCGAGGGAAGACCACTCAATACTTTCAAAAAGTTTTAGGTTCAGATGCAGAAATCTTTTCCTACTTAGAAAAGGACAGACCTCTATCTTCGTATTCACACATCAAACAAACTTCTCACTTGCAATATTTAGAGGGTAATGAGGACAGAGCACTTGCTGCCATGCATGCAAGATCTTGTTTTGGGATTTAGGCACAAAAGTATGCAGTTCACTTGAAAGAAGCACTTAAGGGTGCAATTGTGCAGCTCTGTCTTGGGGGAAAGAGGTGATCCATGTCCAATACCTAAATCAATGGTTGTCCTTGTATCAGAAAAAAAAACCAAACAAACCTGTAAAGCCATCTCTATTCTCAGCATAACCAAGGCCAGCAATTCCATGGAGAAAAAGAAATTAAATAGGGATTGAAACAATATTTCAATGGATAAATTGAATTAAATTGTAATATCTGCTTTTTTTTAACCTTGCTATAGACTAACAAGCCTCATGTATTCAAAAGAGCAATTAAAGAGCTCCGCTACAAAATAGTTCAATGACCTCCCACACTGAGAGGTTATTTAATATTAAATACTTTTTTCTCCTTCATCTTAATATGCAGATTTATTTAATGGAGAATAGGGCTATTTACCAAAGTGCTGGGAAAATGTCTGTGGCAGCATATAGAGAGCAGATCATATATGATACCATCTATTAAATTCTGATTTTGGCATTTGACTATTTATCATGCAGTAATAAAAAGCTAAGCCACAGTGAATATTTAAAAGAATCATATGCCTAGATTTTTTAGAGGAAACAAAACAGTCCATTTTGCTAAAAGTTCTGGTCTTCTTTTGTATGAGCATACACTTCTAATAACTTGCATTAAAAAAAAAGAGAGGCAGAGGGAGGAAAGTCTGGACTAAATGGCAGCAGTAAGGATTAGCATATGGAGGGCTCACTGCCATTGCTATTCCAGGTATATTTACGTGTGTTTATTTGCAATATTTAGTGATTGATCCCTGTACTTTTCATACATAGGTAAGCCAAGTGAGGCATGAGAAAGAAAGGGACTAATGTACTTAAGGTTTCTGCCGACAAGAAGTAACTTCTCATAGTTCTCCCAAGTCCTAATCTACTCCTCTCTGCACAGAACTGCTCTTTGGAGGACAGTTTCAAGTGACTTGATTCTGACAAAAAATGTACAAAGTTAGAATGCAAACACCTGAAGAGTCTGAGTTATTGGGGAATATTAACACTGTCTTAGACGAAAAGACTTAGGTTGAGTAAATTTTATGCATTTCATTTCCTGAATGTTCCTTGAGTGGTTCTTCAGTGGACACAGAGTGTAAATCCTGCATCTGACCCATTTTGAAGTAATGGAGATGCACAAAAATGGAGGTTCTCAAGAGGCATTTTTCTCAGAAATAAACAGTACCTACTGTTGAATCCCCCACTTGAGAGGTCCAAATCAAAGAACTTGAAATCAGATGAAAAATTCCTTTATTTTCAATGGGTTTTGTGACTGTTTAAAAGAGCACTACAGCACCGCTGCATTCTTCTTTTGCATTTGTAGTGTTGACAAAGCATGACTTCTAAAATCCTTCCTGAACAGCCCCTCTGCTAAGGTAGCCTGAGTTTATGAATCATCAAAGGACTTAGATGAGAGTAAGTTTCAGATCCAGCTGCCTCAGAGAAGATCCAGAAACAGATATTTGAACAGGTACCTTACAAGAGAAACTAGATAGAAAAATCTTCAGATGTTGGGAACGGATGTTTCTCCAGGGAAGTGAGATGGGGTTTGGAAAGTTATAATTTGGGCACAGCAAAGGTGACATTCAGGCCCAAATTCTTTGAAAATCAAGGTGTTGACTCCTACTTAAGTTTATAGTCAGAGCACTTTATTAGAAAAAATGTTCTTTTAGAACCTTTTGTTCTTCATGTTCTTTTAGGACCATTCTCTCCATAGGAAAACACGTTCCTTTACAGCTTGTGCATGTACTGAGAATTAATAATCAGACCAAGAACTCAAGAAAGCCAACAACTGAAATAATAAATAATTTACGGCACTTTTGATCTGATGCTCAATATAATAAATGGAGGTGATTCCATAGACTTTAATGAATATGGAGCAGATCCTGTGTTAGTAAAGGGCTTCAGACAGGGAAGCCATCATTTAAAATGATGGGATTGGTGGAACCTCCTTTGTCAGATCAGCTCAGCATCTAAACTGAGAAAAAATGGAGCTCTGTGTTTAAATAAAATGCTGGTTGTGCAAGTGCATATGACAGAAAGCAAAAAGGTGCTTCCTATAAGGTACTCAATGCAATAAATGGAAACAAAATCAAGCAAGACAAACTTTAGCTTTGCTGGATGATAACCTCTTTTACAGAATATTCTATAGAGGAGTATTTGACAGCTGATTTTTACATGAATACTTTGTCTTTATGTTGCAAGGTAAGGGATGCATTAGTTAATCAAAGCTATGTTTAACAAGAAATTATTTTCAAAAATGGAATAATATTTTTACAAATGAAATGGTCAGTGATAGCTATTACTGTGCTCTCAGGACCAGCCTGGCTTTCTTAAAAATGAATCTGCTCTTTGTGAGCCAGGAGCACTCATTATTTTCAGCTGGTTTCAAGCCTCTGTTGGAGAGAGCACGCTTTTAACACTCCATAGAGACTTTGCAGAAGAAAAGGCTTTAATTAACAAAAAAACCTACAGCTAAACTGAAACTACATTCATTGACAGTGAGCAACCCTTGAAACACAGGAAAAACAGTAATTTCCTTTCTTATGATTTACTCAAGCTTTTCTTCCTAGTCAAATATGCCATGGTCACATTCTCGTCCTTTGATTCACATTTATCAGAGATGCAAATAACTCCTGTAAAAATCAAGAATTTTCTAATTGCCTTTACACAAAGCACTTTCTTTTTATTTTAGTAGAGTGGCAGAAGCTCAGACCCACTGTAAAGCTTAGATTTTTCATAAGGGACTTGAAAAAAAATTTTTTTTTCTTTGCTTTTTAGGAGCAAAGAGGATGATATTGCACTTTCCACTTGTTATTTTGTCTTCTCATTGATAATGTAGCTTGCTGACAGGAATGCATTATCTTCTGGCACGAGTAACTGGCACAGAGCTCATTAACCCAGCGACTGGTGTCTGGGACCCTTTGGCCCAGACCATAACTGTGGACAGCTGTAAGCTCCTGGTGCCTGAAAGCGGCTCTGCAGACCTTGTTCTTTGCTGCTGAAGGCTTCAGTGATGTGCTTTCAGTGTGCAGATCTATTGAAACAGCGTCTGAGGAGCATCTGTTGTCTTCAGGAGCCTAAATTATTTATATGTCTTTTTAATTACACTTTTATTTTGAAATGTCTTTTTTTTATATATATATGTATGTATGTCTTATGTATATGGTGTAGATATACAGACATGCATATCTTTAACTGGCAACATTTAAATGCACTTTTAACTTTCCCAGAGTAATTATTTCTCCAACTCTGTTTTTAACTGTACCCTGTATAACTGCAAATCAATTGTAACAGGAATTATCACAGTAATTGCTAAAAGGACGCATCTATAAGACTCTAAAGCAATACTTGGGAACTAAACTGTGTGATCTGTAATCTGTTGTCCATAAAATGAGCATAATTATAAAATGCTACTGTTTCGAGTAGTATTCTGATCTTGACTTCTTCTGACACATTTTTCAAACAGAATAATGATATGAATTCATAATTCTAAATATTTCCTGGATAGGAAATACAGAGCCACATATCTGATATATCATGTCCAAATACTGCCAAGGAATGTTCAGGAACTGAGTGTGTCTTAGCCAGTAGGTTTGCTGCTAGATGATCATAAAATCACAGAATCATAGAACCACAGAATGACCTGGGTGGGGAGAGATCTTACAGATCATCTGGACCTAACTCCCCTGCCATGGGCAGGGACAGCTTCCACTAGAACAGGGTGCTCTCTTTAGATATTCTTTTTAGAGTGAAGATTCTTAACATACATTAACATTAAAAAAAAAGCGCTTCTCACTTATTTGTGGGAGAGAAAGCAAAACGAATTCATGAAAATTTGTTTGTTGGTTTTACAGCTCTCAAGAGAAAGGTGTTATTTATCTTCATGGTAGACTTTTAGGAAGGAACTGGGAAAAATCTTACAATAGTCTTTTAATGATTTTTTAAATCTCAACTGTGCACTTAATAGCAAATATATATATATTTAAAGTAAAATTTATCTTATATAAATTTATTTTGCAGAACGAAATTTTTGAAAGACGTACATCGTTAAAATTATATGATATTGCAGATGAGCCAAAATCTGCCTGTTTTGAGTCATTTAACCTCTCATCCTCATAACCAGCAATTTCGTTGTATTCCAGAAACTGGCCTTTTTTAGGTATGTTATGATGGTTTTATCCCTCTTGTGATGTGTGTGGAGGTATTTGCTCACATTTTCAAGCCTTGGCCACTAAAACCCTGCAATTATCCTCAGCCTGTGAAGCTCAGGTACTGAAGGTTTTACATCTTTGATGTTTCATAGCTTGCCTTGTAATAAAAATGGTTGTGTAGTTTCTTAATAGCATTGCACTTTGCAACAATCAGATCAAAACCTAGAAGGAGCAGGCAGGAATAATTTCGTAAAATTGTCTCTCTATAGTCTCATGAATCTTTCACACTATTTTCTTCCTTCTGAGACATTCTGAAGGAGCATCTCTAATCCAGAATAATAATGTGCTAAGATGGGGACACTGTAATTACACAGTGAGGAACACCTGGGCAGAAAACGTAAAGTAAATCAGCTTACAGAGAGCAGCGTTCTTTGCTGAGCACAGAAGGAATGTGCCTGTTTTGTTCACTCAGAAAGGGGAAATTCATCCATTCTTGAGGAAGAGGGAGGAATGGCGTCTCAGCTGTGCCTGTCACTCTGGACAGGGCAGATATTCCCAAGCCCTGATGCTGCTTTGCCTGATCTAGCAGCCAACAACATTGTCTTGTAACCTTTCCCAAACAGATCGTTAGGAACAGCAACCATTATATGTGCTGGTGGGCATTTGAACTCCACAACTCTTATTTCTTCATTTACTTCTTGCACTTCACTGTTTATGCTGTGAGAACTCTGGAGTAGCATATTTTCAGCTTGGGCACTTATCCAAGACACGTGCCATCTATCTTTGCATATGCTGAGCTGCTAATACACAGGGAAAGCGTTCCCTTAGTTTGTTTGTGAATTTCTTTGTTTTCCAGTTCAGTCCCCTCCTCCCAGTACAGCACACCATGTTCTGTATCTGTAATTCAGACAGCCCTGGGGTCCAATCACATTGATAGCACACACAATAAAACTGACAGTCAGAGACAAATGCTGACCCATCAAACACAGCATGGTCAATTATTCTATACATGCCAATCAATTGGATCAATGTGAAATGGTTCTATATATCTTTTTTTTTTTAATTTTCCATTGACTGATGTGCTACATCATGAGGGAGTAATGATGGAGGGTAAAATGAATTGTCATTGGCATATGTCATCTTGCATTGCTATTTTAAATATTGAGGATATTCATCAAAAGACATGCCATGTTGTCACATATTTTGTAATTTATTTATCACTGATGATTTTAAAGGCAAATTTGAAATTGGAACATAATTTTCGCAATGAGGTTTATGGCCACATGCTCTTCCACACGAACTCTGATACATAAAACCCCGGGATACCCTGGATTTCTGACGTATGATATAATATTGTTGGCACTAAAAAGATGTGATTTCCTCATTGTTTCCACATGAAATCCAAGTTATATCTTACCATTCTCTCTATGTTATCCTATTTTGGCGTAGTAGGCTTCTTGAAGAAGAAAGAAGGATTATTATTCTTTGTTTCTAAAACTCTAGTTGAGTGATCATGTGACAGATTTAGAGTCATCTAACTCCTTTCCTGGACAGCACATGTTTTTAATAAAGAAGGATCATATATACAGTATGCACATATTCACATATGCACCATCATGAAGTCAACAGGAAGTGAAAAATGTGTATTTCACTACACTGTTCATGAAGCCCACTGGAAAGGTGTTCCTGATGTCTGGATGAGCACAATTCCGTGTATATCCCACATATGATGAGATTAATCTACCATTTAAAGATTTCCATAAGTTCCTTGAATCATCAGAAAAGACTGGTCCAGTCATTCTGTTGAAATTATGAAGTTCTGGATGGTATTGAACAGGTGACTCACAAGCATCGCAGAGAGCTGTGTACTCTGGAGTGTATTTCCTAATAATATTAAGCCACCCCTCCAAGTTCACTGCCTGATCAAGTGGCCAACAATGTGTCTGTCTTCTTCTTCACCTGTGAAATTGTACAGCAGGGAATCCAGCATTTCTGAAGGTGTTTTACCCTGAAAATTATTACACACATGGGAAATATTAGTCTTATAAATATCCACATTATGATTACTTTAGAAATCAAAACAAAATAACATGTAGAGATATAATTTCTTAATTCAGTGAGTTCTTTATTTTGAAATGTGTTTCAGTGTTGAAGAGAGCATGAATAAACTGAAGCAGGAAAAGCAATCACTCTCAGGATCATGCACCTATCTTCTATAAATATTTCAAGAGGCACAGTGCTATCAGATTTGGTGATGCCAAGTATTCTTTCTGAAATTATATCTTGTTATTTAATCCCTATGTCACGCTGAATAAAATGACATCATTTATTAATGGTGACTAAGAAAAATTTATCTACAATATTAGTGCATGTTGCCTCAAAATGCTGCAGCAATGGAAAAAGAGAGTAACGCTTACCAGAAAAAAAAACATTTTAAATACCAAATTCACAATAAAAGGCTGGATTATAATCTTCACTATGCACATCTTCAAATCTTCCCCAGTCCAGTATTTAAGACTTGAGAATTATGACCTTAAAATAAAAAGTCTGTTATGATCTTTTCTCAGTGACACAAAACAGTCTTGTAAATTTTCTTGTGGGATGAATTCTCCACAACTCAGAGCAGACACCCCAAAATACATAAACACACAGTCAACTGAAACTGTATGTTTGAATCCTACTGAAAACATTTCTTAAATATATGCTTGAACACTTTCATAAATAAAATATTTAGCAGTTTTGTTGAATAACCTCTATACCAAAGATTCTTAGTAGGATTAGGTCTTGCCAACATCCAGAATTGGTCTAAAATTCAATCAGTTTTAAATTTGTACCACAGGTTTATACCAAAGTTGCTTAGGTCTGACGACTAGGGAACAATTATTTGACTATTTCAGCAAGAATGAGAGAGACAAATACCTAAAATGTATTTTTTTCCCAATGTTTCAGTTTTATGTTGACAGCTTTTAACTCCTTTTTTCCATTAAAGTTCTCTTCAGTTTTAACGGTTTTTGTCCTTTTCATCTTAAACACATCCATTAGTGCTGGCAACAGCTGTACCTCTATTCTGCAGGTAATAATTTGGTAGAGTTAAAATGCTGTCTCATTTCACTTGTATAAACTCTATAGCCTCCATCATAGTGTAGGACTGATAATTCTTTTAAATTCATGTTGGTGATTGCATATATATAGCACAAATGTATAGATTTCCTTCGTGGGTTTCTTTGGGGTTTTGTTTTGGGTTTTTTTGTTTGTTTGTTTGTTTGTTTCTCCTTTCCCAATTTCCTCTGACAAGGAAAAGCCTCTCTAGACATAAAAATCCACATGGTATTTATAGCAAAATGTAGCTAGGATAAGTAATCCTAAATGGCCTAAATAATAGAGAAGGTATAACAAGCGGATTAAGGAGAAAAACGTCGAAAAGGAGAATTTAAGACTAAGCATAATAAACAGTAGTGATATTCCAGCAGTTGCTTATCTGTTGTGCTCAGGTTATTTCTTTGGCTGACATTATGGGAATATTTAAAATGTTAAGAATCGAAAGAAACAGGATATATGGCTTTTTGCACGGGATTTTACCTATGTGAAATTCACTTTACCTTAAACTTGTGAAACATAGCTGTTTACAGCTAGTTTAATCTAAAGGCCTTTAAGCCCAGTAGAGAGGGTAGAAATTCCAGGATATGATTCAGCAGTTGCAGAATAATGCAGCTGTGGCATCTTCTATTTTGTGACAAATATAAAGATTGTTGTCACTTATTTTTAATATTTTTATATATGTCAGTGCAACAGTAGTCTCCTCCAAGTTTGAGAAAATCTCTTCTGCTCATCTATCTTGTATTACAAACTCAGCAGAGATTTCCAGAATTCTTCCTGATTGCTGGTGAATAAACCAGAGGCTTGGAGCACCTCTGCTATGGACAGAGGCTGAGAGCTGGGGTTCTTCAGCCTCAACAGTAGAAGGCTCTGGGGAGACCTTTTTGAGGTCTTTCAGTAGCAGAAGGAGACCTATAGGAGAGATGGAAAGAGAATTTTGACTGAGACTGCAGCATCAAGATGAGAACTAAGAGGTTTTAACAGAAAGAGTTAATTCAGACCAGTACTTTTAAATAATTCTTTTTATGATGAAAGTGCTGAGGCCCTGGCACAGACCGGCCAGAGAAGCTGTGGGTGCCCCATCCCTGGCAGTGTCCAAGGCTAGGGTGGACAGGGCTTGTAGCAACCTGGGATAGTGGAAGGTGTCCCTGGCAGTGACAGGGGATGGAACTGGTTGAGCTTTAAGGTCCCTTCCTATCCAAACCAAGCCATGATGCTATGAGTCTATGAAAGTTAATGGTGCACAAGCTGTGAAATCACAACTGCCGCTGTTTATAGCAATTAGTACCTCGAAACATCACTCAAAGAGAATAAATTGTATTGACTTAGAGGCCTGTATTATCACCCATTAATAATAAACCATATTATTGACATTAAAAATTATTAACCATCAACAAACCACTCTGGCAAGTCCTGTAATTTTAGATTTAAAAAAACGTCCCTTATTCTTTGGCTGTTGACATATAGAGTTGTATTGGTGTCACCATAATGGCCATTAAAACAAAGCAGAAGTACAGACAACTCACCTGCACTATGTCTGGGGATGAAATAAAAGTGATATGTCACTTTTCGAGGCCTGTAAAGTACTAAAAATATGTCTGCTTTAAATATGAGGTGTAGTTGTCTTGAAATCTTTTTGATTAGTTACACAAAGGACTCATGAAGTAAGACTTCAGAGCATCTCTTGTATGAACAAGTGGCATCCGGTGAACTATGCAGAGGATGTTTCATGTCAGCAGATGATATTTGAATGTCAGATTTACATTCCAGTGCATTGCATGAAATTTTGGTGTTAACCCATGTATTCTCCCCAAAAGTCTGTAAATATTCCAAATACAAGAATCTTTAAGTTGATATAATTTACCATATTTTCATGTTATATATTATGCTTCACAGTAATCAACATATTTCCTATATAAAGACTGCCAGAGGCTAAAACGTTAATTTTACACTTTCCCAGTTAATCAGAAAAAAAAATTATCATATTTCTACTTAACTTGAATTGAAATGTACCTTCATAATATTTGTCTTTTTCTTAATATCTTCCCTCAAACCCTGTCTTTCTTTATCAGGAAATATAAAAAGTAAATTAAACTGATTGCATGTGAGATGCATGCTGCCTTCTTAACAGGAAAATATTGTGCCACACAAATTATAATGGGCTTGTGGCTGCTTTCTGTGCACAATTTGTATATGTTCTACAGAACCCTAAAGCAAGATATGTTCATTTACCTGTGGTGCCTCAAAAATTCTATTTTAATATTCCTTTTAGGCACACAATTCAGACTTTTGTGTTGGTATTAGCACTAAGGAAGGACAAGCTTGTGTTTTTTAAGTTGTGCATGAATGGATGTTCATTCTGTCCCTTTGATCCAGCTTGAATACCACACGTTACATGAGGTTAAGAGATAGTGGTTCAAATATGGCAGTGCAGAAATAAATGGTCTCTGGCTTTGGAATATAAATAAATGTGTGTGTGTTGTTATGTTTATATGTTCGTGTGTGTCTCTACAAACAATTATGTGCATGATTGTGTATATAAGCATCATTTTTCACCCTGTGGTTAACATTTCCATATGAAATGCAAAATTGGACTGGTGAAACCATGATTTATTGTTGGATGATGCCACTAGCTGCTTATTCAGTTTTCATCATTACACACAGTGCAAATACAACCGCAAGATTAATGTTAAAGAAAAACTTCAGAAAACTAATGGAATGCCTAGTTTTGCTTACATTTCTCAAATGTACAAAAAAGAAAAAAAGATATATGGACAAAAGATAGACAGCAATTCTTCTCTTTGAGTTACTTATGTGCAATGTTCCACTCATAAAGTTATTTTAGCAATAGTTATTTTAAAAGTAGTTAAAATAAGTGACATTTTTTTTCATTTGGTGCTGGGAGAAACTCAAGCCCTTGTTCCCCAAAGTTCCATGACAACATCTAGGAAGTATGGAGTTGTGGTGAGGGGTAAGAAATCAGAGTTTTGTCCTGCTAGAAGTCCTCCTCTTGTGTCTAGACAGGTGTTTTATGTGCTTTGAGGATTACAATGGTAAAATTGAGGAAAAATAATCTCTTCTGAAGAGCTGTGAGATAGCGTTAATTCCTAGGTAAGTGGTTGAAATTCAGCTCCCTGCTGATGTCTAGGATGCAGTTCCTTCGTGACTTCTTCAAGGCATTAAAGAAGTCAGAACTAATGTTCACACAAGAGAATGTTGTTGAAATGAAAGGGAACTGTGACGATGCCATTGAATAAAATGAGCTACAAAATTCTGAATTAAATTTTATCTGCGGAAGAAGCATAAATAGACTTTTGAGCAATTAGTTTGGGTAAAGGTGAGGATCAGTGCAGGATTAGTGGTTTAATGTTTTTGTAAGCCCTGAGTCAGTGCACCCTCAGTGTAAGTCTATAATAATGAGAGACATGAAGTTTATTAGCTGAGCTTAATCTGTAAATTGTTTCTTCCCAGAACTGGCCCAGCCATTGGTGCTGGGCCAGATGGTGATTCTCAGCTTTTGGCAGTGCTCTGAGCTTCAGGGTGTTGCTGTAATGTTTGTTGTGCTCAGATGGCTCATGCAACTAAATTCTAAATATTGGGTGTAAGCTGCTGCACCTGTTCTAAAGGTGAACTCACCTGCTGCAGATCCTCCAGTCAAAACCTGGCAGCTACAGGTATCTGTGACATTTGGGATGCTCATTCTGCCTAACTTAGGCACAGACATCTGTCTTACCAAATATCTGCACCTGAGCTGCTGAAATGAATATTGTCTTCAGGGCTGTGGGTATGACCCAATGATCACTTTAAATTGGCTTTGGTGAACATCAGGTAGAGACCAGAAGACAGAAAACAAAGCTGAAAGTCATTCAGCTGTAGGACTGAAGACAGATGTCTATATGTAGGCAAAGACTTGAATTGCAGGGTCTCTCCCTAGTATAAACACAAATTTCAGTGTGACCATAAATATTTAAAAAAAAAAAAAAAAGAAAAAAGGACCATAAAGAACTCATAAAACTGAACTAACTCACCCACTGAAACATTTGCATTTGAATGTAACAGATTCATACTATCACACCACATCACAATGTCTTTGAACTTTTGGCGGTTCTATGCAAACAGAACTCAAAAATTGTCTGAGATTTCCCCCTGAGTAAGCCAAATGTCAGCCTCAAACTGCTATGCTGTACATATTTGACTGTACTGCATACCTGGCTTGGTTAATTTTGCTGTTATTTATAGCTGGTAAATTAGACTCAAGCTGTAATTTAAAAAACAGGTAGGGTGGCAGCAGAGATACTCCCACCTAAAACAAATAAATCCCCAGATGCAGCTTGGAATATCGTTACTGCAGCATTTCAATGGCCTAAATGTCTTTATTAGAGAGTTTAGTCAGATCCTTCCCAGCTCCCCAAAACTCAGGAGCTTTACCATCAATGACAAGGAACACAGAATCAGAACCTCCCTGTCAGAGAAATAATTTCAAAATTCCTGATGGTTATTATCGACCCTGCTGTTCATTAGGGAAACCTGCCTTTTTCTTGCTGCCCCTAAATGATTTTCTATCTGACTAATAGCAGCTTCAGCGTTTTAGGAAAAAATTACTGTGGATGATAACAGGAAAGTGTGTAGGTCTATTAGGAAGGAAAATCCTGGAGGTGAAGGTGACAGCTTTATGACACCAGTCCCTGCCTTATTTACAGTAACTCATTTTGTATCTAGTGTTTCATATTGGTGAAGCCAAGGGCTGGAGCTGTTTGTTATTTACGCCAACCCCGTAAGGGGGGGTGGTAGTATCCAAGGGGGCAGAAAATAGGTCTGTTGATTAGAACAGTAAATTAGAGGAAGGCAGAAAGACAGAGAAGGATAACCGGATTCCACAGACATGCATAAACATTTCATGTTGTTTGCTATTTGTTTCTTGGCTTCCTTACAAACCGTGCACCAGAAGTCTTTAAAGTAATAATAAAGCTTCCCTCCTCGTCCCACTCCCTGGGTTATTTATCTCTTTGGTTTGTAAGACCTTCTGTTTGTCTGACCTTTGCTGTGGTTAAAAAACAAGAAGTTGTTTAGTCCAGAGTGTTGAAACTGCCAAGGAGGCAAAACTATCCTCTGCACAGCTGCATAAGCACTTGTTTTTGACCTAGGTGAAAAGGAAACCTGTATGTGGGAGGTAAATTTATCTTTTCCTTCTATCATACTGGATTTAGCTCTTCAAAAAATGCCCTGAGGGACCACTGATCTCCATGCACCAGTTCAGAGACCATCACAGAGCAAATCTTCCTGAGCTGTAAGTTCTCAGGGGATTTTACAAAGTTCTGCTTTCTTTCATTATATATTTTATCTATATTGTTTCAGGTCCAATAAAAAAGTTAAAAAACTGAGAGTTTCAGCAGTGCCAACATATTAGTTACTTACCAAGATGACATACAAGACTGGTAGAGTAACTAGTTTTTTCAAAAGTTTTGTTTCTAAAAGTATTTATTTATTTCATGTATAAATATTTTGAAAGTCACAAGTGTATTGCACAGATTTCACCATGTATTTTTTAAATACACAGATTTTGTAGTAATGTCTCTAAATATCTAAATATCTGAATCTCTCCAGAACAGTTTCTGGTTGAGTTTGATTTGATTTTCAACCATGTACCTTTCTGCTAATTCAAAATTACAGTACGAGAACTCACTGAGGATTGCTAAATTTTGCAAATTAGTAGATTATACCCAATTTTGGCAATTCACATGAGCATAATTTTGTCTTTAAACATACAAATAGCCTCATTGCCTTTAAAGTAAAGCAAGTGCTCCAGTTTCAACTTCAAAAGCATATATGATTAGAGGTAGCAATGAACATGCCTTATGAAATTATACATTTCGATATACTGATGGTAACTAGAATTTTGTTTAATTCACTTCTACTATTTGCTCCTTTTACATTATTTCTGCTTTCTTGACTTTTTGTGTCTGTTTTACAGACATCTTTGACAACTTTAAAAGCATTTGAAGATCTCAAATGAAGTTATTTTTCAAATGTTATATCAGAATAAGGAAAAAGCTTTTGCCAAATGCTTTTGAAAAGGTAAATTTATCACATAGAAAATAGCATAAATTCATATGCACAGCCACTCGTGCTGCTACCAGCAGTCTCCTCAGCTTCTACAGGGTCAGGCATCTAATAAATTAGATCACTCTGATGAGAAACTGGAATGTGAAACCATTCTGTAGGTATTTTACTTTTCTTTTATTCCTCCAGAAAATACTGGCACATCTCTCTCTCTCTCTCTCTCTCTCTCTGTATCTATCTAGCTATATGTATTTATTTGTTTGTTTGTTTGTTTATGTACATTCCCCCATTGTTAGAAAACTTCTGAGAAAATACTACTACTGAATAAAATAACATAGCCAAAAATAAAGGCCTCCCAAATACCACTGACAGCTCTTGCTCTGGTTTGGTCATTAAGGGAAATCAGTCAATTTACAATTGGCAACAAATAATTTGAACATGTCTGATATACTCTATATTTGCATGGGTTTCACCTATGCACAGATTTGATGATCCTGCATAATTGTAACTCTTTTTTTATGTCTTGGCTAAATGCATTAGATGAGTTCTAGACATGAATGTTTTTAAAATTTGCTTTCTTTGCAAGAAAAGACATTTTTCAATTAAAAAAATCACCAGGAGTTGATTAATTTTTTTTTTTTTAGTAAAAAAATACAAACAGAAAGTTGTATTTAGTATTTCTTCTTTATTTTTCCCCTCTGTAAAATCATTAAAATTTAAAGGCATGAACTTATATATGCAGCAAAGGAAAGTTATAGGTAATAAGTGTATTCATTTGCAAAGTGTAAAGGCAAATAACCACAGTTATGTGTAGATGTGAGAGAAGTTTAAACCTAAATAGAAAGATTTGCCACTTATTTCAGAGGAGTCACAGTTTCACTCATGATGATTTCTTTTGGAGGATATTTAAATACTCCTGCTGAAGGACATCATCGAAAGAGCACTGCACAAGTAAAATCTTACATGAAACGCCAGCTAATATCAATGAAAAAACTCCCAGTAATTTCTGTGTGTCCTGGTTCATGTCCTTCAAAAAATTTCATGCAAGGATCTCTCAAAGGAAGAGCTTCCAAGCCCTGTCGTACACGCCACATAAAACTGAAGAAAAATCTGTAGTGAAAGACATACTACAGAAGAAAAAATTATTTTCACAACAGAGTGGACAGAAATTGTTCACTCTGTGCTTAGGTAAGTGCTGCAGAATATGTATTTTCTGAATCAGAAACAGAGAGATGCAAAAAGCACACTGTTCAATGGATTGGACTTGGGCAGATACTGGCACTAAAATGGTGCTCAGCGTTATGGATGTAATGACCTCACAGTTGGATGTTAGAAACCAGGCTTAATATCCAGATAGTTTTTGCTTACTTCCTTTTGATTGAGTGGCTTTATTTTACAGTTATAAATACTTGCCATTCAGCCAAAGACTTTGCTGACTAAAACACTGGTGACAGATGAGTCATTCTGTCACATCCATATCACTGTACCTTTGAAAAAGACCAGATTCTCCCCTTTTCTGGTAACTGAGCTGAGTCATTTCTGAATCAGCACAGCACAATGTCATCACACTGTTGGCATGCAGAGTGCTTCAATATCATCTTACTCACTGAGCCCCTAAAAGTCGTCCTCTTTTTATATATACATAAGGAAACATTTCCAGTTGTCATAACGTAAAGACGCGTGGGTTTTTATGTTTAAGGTAGAAAGCTTATCAGGGTCTTAAAAAATTTTTTCTATGGTTTTCAGGTGCCAAATCATAATTTTTAGGGAGCTGAGTTATGATGATGCCTCTGCACCACTAAGAAAAAGTTTCAGTGTTATAATTACTCTAGAGATTGGGAAAACATAAATCCTAGTCCTACGATGGAGCAGATGAAGTAAACCTCCTGACCCTGGGGCAAAATTATTTTTGTTAAGGAGGTCTGATTATAGAACAAGTTTCCACAGTAATCAAGAAAATCCAGAAATGGATATATATATATGCATATATCCATGTCTTTTGTGGCCTTTTTTGAATAAGAAGTTCATTTTGATTTTAAAGGGTTTTTTTCAAAGTTCAAAAACATTTTTTATTCATCTATCTCACCCCAATACACTGTGTTCTCAATTAAGCTTCAGAAATCCTGAGAAGAATTTTGCCTCTGATGCAAGGGAAGATTTCAAGACTTGTACAAGTACACTTTGCTTGTTTGGGGGGAAGGGGGAAGTTTTGGAAGGTTGTTTCAGTTTGGTTTGGTCAGTCAGTCATTTGGTTGGGGTTTTTTCACCAGCTGTTGGTTTTTCATGGAAAGGTCTGGGATCACCAAATAGGGCTTCTGTCAGCCATCAAGTGACGGTGATACATAGCACCATAAACCCCTGAGGCAGCTGGTTCACACCAGAATAAATGACGAGTACATCAAGGGCAGAGAGTGCATTACGAAATACACAAAAGTAAGTTTACCCCAGAAGAATGAAAGACTGAATCTCAGCCTGTTCTAGGGGCCTAAGTGTTCCTGGGTCATGAGTCATCTGCTTCCAATGTAGGAAAAAAACCCATTGTTAAGTCTTTCCATGCTGCTGGTGTTGAGAGCTTTAACATTTCTTATTCACACTGAGGGTACAAGCCTGAATAGGCTAATGTAGGTTTTCTCTGTGAAAACACAATCAGCCTTCTAGAACTTTTGTATGTTTTGCAGCTTTCTGACCTTTTCAGAGGCACACTAATGCTGTAATAAATCACCTCTTTTAGTGCCTGAAGTGCTACCTTTCACCCCCAAACACGTCTGGCAACTGTGCCTGCTGTCAATATATCACCATAATGTAGAGTGTACAAGTGTCAAGCAATATGAATGTGCTTTTGGCAGATGTCAACTTCCAGCCAAGTTTGTACTGAAAGAGCAGGAAGAGGATGAGAGGCCTCACTTCACTTTTTCGTCCTTGTGCTTTGCAGTCTTTTGGTCTCTATCACTAACTCAATTGTCTCACGAAAAATGTTTGGTCTCGTGCCTCCTGCCTCCTTTCATCCAGATAATTTCATGTTGAAGGGATTGTTTAAGTCCGTTCTTAAAAATTTCATGGTTTTACTAACTTGGTTCTAGATGAAGAGTTAAGAAATGCATTCACAGCCAAATCTTACGTGGCTATCCCATAAATCTCAGAGCTCTCTGAGATTACTGCTGCCTTTGTTTTCTTGGAGGTTTGGAAACTGAGGCAGAAAAGATGCCAGTGATAATCAAAGAATAGAGAGTTGCTAACAGAGTCAAAAGCTCAGAACACCTCTTCCCAGATTCACACAATCACATAAACCTTCTTCGGGAGTTTTTCAGTGATTGCTACGTAAAATGGAAGTAACAGAAAACGTAGGGTTGGTACTGTCCTCTGAGTTAGCTCATTATTTCCCATTGATTTGTCTCCAAACTACTTTTTGTTTCCTAGATCTAGAAACTCTCTTTTTCCCAATTAATTCCAACTTTAGAAGAATTTAAATGTTAAGATACTATATTCCTTTCCACACCCTTAAAATGTTAAAGCTACTATTTAGAACTGTAGGATATCTATTCCAGCATGTCTAAAATTTCAGGGCCGGGTTGGATGGGATTTTGAGCAACCTGATCTAGTGGGAGGTGTCCCTGCCCATGGCAGGGGTTTTGTCTTTGAAGTCCCTTTAGACCTACTGTTCTCTGACTCTATGAACAGTGTTACCTTTGTGTTTTTCATTTTCCCTGCACAGCCACATTCTGAGTGTGTCTGGTTGCAGCGCAGAGCTACTTGTCCATCCCGGAAGACCTCACACCTCCTCATTTTCCTCATTTCCAGGCTTTCTCAATGGCTTGATGTGCTTTTTGGGGACCAGGTCATGATTACCAGGGTTTTAGATTTGGGCATGTTCATGTGTGGATGCAGGGGAAATAAACAACTGGAGAACCTCCCCAGCCAAGGAGACTCACCCTTCCCTAATCTTACAGAAATGCTTTTAGTACAGTAGAAAAAAAAATTAAGAACTCATGTTGGTGTAAGAGATAAAGTGGCAGGTTTGACTTTGTTGTGAAGTGTTGCCTAATTAGCTGAGAGAGAAAACATCTGAGATATGACAAGGAAAACATGTTGAGTGCAAAGTCACCTCAGTAGTGAGGAACACTTTTCCACTCACATAATGCAAATGATGTGGTATTTAGCTCCCCTGAGATAAATAACTCCACTAAGACAAATATGAACTGAAATACATGAGTAGGAAACAAATTGTAGAGGACAGCATTCTGGGAATTCCTAAAATGTTTTTGAGGAATGGAAATACTGATTGGGATTTTAACAACATTCCGGCGTCAGTTTCCTGGATTTAAGTGAATCTTCAGAAATCCCTCCTTCTTTGTCAGTCTACATCTTTTAAATATGGTTTGAGCACAATGGTTATTAACCAAAGAAAAAAAAAAAGTGTCAGATATTAAAAGAAAGGATAAGAGATTTTCTGAGAAAAAGACAATGTCTTAGATTTTGTTTACATTTTCACTGAAAAGGAAAACCAGCATATTAAGCTGCCTTAATAAACAGAAATGAAAAAAAAAAATAATGAAAGTGATGAACAATTATCTATAAATCATGTAATTTATAGAGGAAGGGTAAATATATGTAATTTATTATAAAATATAAACCAGTACTGTTAGTAAATCAGTTTCATTCTTTCAAAAATGTCGATGCCGTCAATCTGAACCAGTAAATTTGCTTTTATTTGGTTCAGTTTCCTGTCTTGAATTTCATCTAAACCAATTTTCTCACTGTGAAGTGTTTTAATTTCAACGGAAGTTGTATCATCAGCGGGAAATGAGATTGTAACTTTAATCATCAACAACACTCATCACTCTCTACAACTGCCTGAGAGGAGGTTGCAACCTGGAGGGGGTCAATATCTTCTCCCAAGTAACAGGTGGCAGGACAGGAAGAAATGGCCTGAAGTTGTGCCAGAGAAGGCTTAGATGGGCTATTAGGAAAAATTTCTTTATGGAAAGGGTTGGAAATCGTTTGCACAGCTGCCCAGGGCAGTGGTAGAATCCTCATCCCTGGAGGGATTTAAAAGCTGTGGCACTTGGGGACACAGGTCAGTGGCAGCCTTGGCAGTGCTGGGGGAATGGTTGAAGTCAATGGCCTTGGAGGTCCTTTCCAACCTACATGATGCTATGGTTCTATAAACTTTCAAAAAGACATCTGAGTGTTTGAGAGAGGCACAAAAATTGTAGTTCAGATCGCCAAGGAAACACAAGCACCTACAGCCTGTTTAGTCAGAGGGAATTGGTTGCCAACAGTGTCTGTGAATCTGGATGTTATCCTCTATTCATTATAACCTGGCACTGGTAAGGAAAGAATGAATAAAAACCTCAGCTCTGTTTTAACCCTGAATAAGACTTCTGTGAGGATTTAAATGGAAGAGTTGTATCTTCCTCTTTGATGTGTCATCAATTTTCCAGACCACAGGTTTGATATACAGAAAAGTTGGTACCACATTACAGAACAGCAACTACTCTCTCCCACTCACGAGAAAATACAGCTGCTGTCACGCCAATTCCTCACTGCTTGATGTATGGGGTGCAATTTCACGTGGAAGGTTCCACAGGAGCTAACCACTAGTTTATGTTAGGAAACCTGCAAAAAACCTCAATTTACCACTACCTGAAACAGCAGCAAACCAAGCTTGAGCATCTCAAGTTATCATTACAGGGGAACATGTCAGCAGCTAAAAAAGGAAAGGGAGAGAAATAAATGTGGTTGCTGAGAGGTTTTTTTCCCATTGAATGAAATGACTTTATCCTTTTTTTGAAAGTGTTTTTCTCAGTGAAGTAATGATACTTGAGGCTGGTAGCTGCAAGCCAGGGCCCACTTGTATGAAGAGCTACCCTATATCTCTCTCATTTGCTGTACTCCCTTTGTAAAAATGAGATTTATACATTGACTTTAATTGAAACGTGTCTATATGCAATGGTTCAAGATCAGCTCTGTTCTTCTCTGAAATAATATGTGAAAATTGAGTCTTTCCAGCTTTGTTTAATGTATTCTGTTTTAAAAATCACATTATCCTGGAGCCTGCTTTAAAATCTATTTATGTCATTATATTTTGGATTGCTCACTAATGGAAGGCTCAACTTGCCATTGGGTTTTATAACTGAAGAACAGTCGAAGACACATTAAGTTTTCTCCCTGATTTTAACTTGATGGAAGAAACACAGTGGGAAAATGCACTAATGGTAGCATTTACCAGCAGTAATTTCTGTTTATTAAGACATCTTGTCAAGTCACATAAGCTAAGCAGGGTAGAGAATGTTCAGTATTTTTGTGGGAGAATTTTTGGGGAGGCATCAGGGATACACTACAGAGGAAATGGTTTGTAAGTGGTAGCAATCTACCTTACCATTATCGTTAATTTGTAGCACATTATGATGATGTCTCTTATGTGGGCAATAAATTCAACTTTCATCTACTTCCTTGTTTCCTTAAACACTAAATGGAATTTTTAACACAAATTTTACAATGCAGTGTGTTCTGCCTTCTGACATTGCACCAGAAACTGAGTCTGGATGTAGATATTAATGGTAGTCAGAAGTTTTCAGTACAGCCATTTTTCACAAAAACCTGCTGATTCAGAAGACATGGAACTTTTCTGCCATGAGAGCACTTTTGTTGAAGGATGTTTTCCTACAAGTTTCTCATGTCTAGGATGATTTTTTTGCACAATTTCTCTGTTCATCCTTCAGTCCATGCTGGAAAACTGCAACCAGTGCCTAGTATTTGTCTTTGTATAATGACAACTTGAAGGAAAATAGTGAGAACTCATATCTTTACATCTAATGATTATAGGAAAGAGCAGGGTGAGAACTGCTCTGTGATTAAGAATTTGTATTTATTCATTCAAGATCAGTCCCAAAACAAAAGGTTTTTTTCTATCTTTTCTTTCTGAGGGACTGATTCCACTCATCTGCTTCTTAAGTCTTTCTTTTTTACTCTTAGGGAACATATTGCCTCATCATATAGATTTCTGCATTGAGTCCTTTGTTTCATTCTGTTGCAAGAGGAGAAATTATAAAACTGATTATTCTCCAAAGAAAGCATCTGCCTTGCTCTGTTACCACTAACTCCACCTGAACACATTTTTGTTACAGTCTGCTGTTACTTTACAGTGGTAAGAGTTACAGTGGACAAGGAAAAGTTCCCTGTTTCTGTTCCAGCTGTCCTAATAACTTGATGGTTTTTTCTGTTTAAAATTTACATGGGGGTTTTGTGTGTCTAATTTTCATTCTAATAACACGGATTTAATTTAAAGGACTTTTGTTTTTAAGACTATTCCTTTCTGATGCCTGATATTCTTTTGTGTGGACTTCAGCTTCTATAAGTGAACAAAACACCCACCAGTTTAGCAAAAAAAAAGAATATAAAAACCAATGCTGTACCAGCATCCAAACCCATGCAGGAGACTGTGTTATATACAGAAAGCTTCTGTATTTTTTTAGTACACCAGAATGTGTTTAACACAGAAATAAAATTTAGCTTGCCTTCCTTTCAGAGCCAACACTCAATAAATAATAAATTGTAACACCTAAAAAATTAATAATTGCAGCTCACAGATTTTACAGCATTCACTCTTGAAACAAGTAGTAAAGCTTTTGGCCAATTCCTTGAAGGCTATGACAATGTAAAAATGACTGTATTGGGCCACAGCAAAGGTGTCTTTAGGCTGATGTCCTGTCAGTGCATCTAGTCTGTAATGGTTGTTTGGGAAAGAACAAAATAGAAGACATTAAAACTTCTGCTTAGGGATCCTCACATCCTCTAGCAGTATGAAGAGTGCTTTTTTGTGAGGCGACGTCTTTGGGTTTACTGCAACCGATTTTAAAAAATCAAAATTTTTAATCTAGCTATATGATTTGTCATTTACCATGTCATGGGACAATCATAAAAATAACTATAATCAATGTGCAAAAATACCTTAATGCTAGATAATTTGCCCTGTATCTCTAGGTACCTTCCCCGTACTTTTTAAATTTCATGATGTATGGTAAAAAATACCCTGCGTTAGACATCAGTCTTCTTCTCATGAGTCTTTTTGATCCAAATAAATGCTCGTCAGACCCCACCACTCTCTTTATTTGGTTCAGGTGACTAAACCTATCAGCTATTTTTTCTAAAATATATCGTAATATACATACAGCACGTGTAGATAAAATAAATACAAATAAAACAAAGGAAATATCTTGCATGCTCCAGTCACATAGTCCTTTGTGACTTGGCAAACTGTCACCTATCTGATAGAGAAAAGTTTTCTCAGTAAATTGTAGGAAAACAAACTCAGGAGTGCAACATATTTCATCCAAAACCATAAAGGCTGCAGATGGGTCAGCTGTGACTTCATGAATTGTATATGAAACTCCCTTAGGTTCTCCCCCCAGTCCTCCCACCCAAAGCAGATCATAAATATAGGACCATTTAAATTATCCTTGTGTTTTACAAAGCAATGTTTTCCATCTGGAAGCTTCTTCCTGGAAAGCAAAAGGCTTTATAAAGGCTTTGAGATCTAAAGCCTGTAACAGTTTAAGAAACCAAATTTCCAGAACTGATACTAGTTGCATATCTGATTCTATATGTTATCCTTATTAAAACATCATATATTAAATTAACATGTTCCCCACCTGAAATTGATAATATAGGGGAAAATTCTCCAACAGAACCTTACATTTCACTGATTCAACATTTTCACTTAAAAACCACTTTAAAATCAAGGAGGTTTTTTGCATTTTCCATGTTTGAATCTTGTTCCAGAAGATCCCTCATATGATGTCTAAAAATATTTTCTAGTCCATAGCCTAAATTAGTTCATAGCTAACATCTCTCATTTGTTTCACAGCAAAATTTTTGTTTAATTTTAATATCTTTTCCTTTCCTCATTCTTTCTGACCTTGAGTCATTAAACTTGCAGAAAATGAACACAGATTAAATCTTTCTCAGATTGCATTTAGGGACATTCTAAAATTTTTTTTCTCCTCCTAATATACTCCATAATTATTGATGTCTCCAACCATTCAAACTTCCTGTGAGTGTTAATGCAGTTCATAGAGCTCATCAAATTTTTCAAAAAAACCCCAAACCTGTCTTTGCCTCCTACTATTCATAGAATAAAAGAACAAAAAGATGTTCTGAGTTGGAAGGAACCCACAAGGATCTTTGAGTCCAGCTCCTGGTCCTGCACAGGACCCTCCCCAGCAATCTCACCATGTACCTGAGAGTTTTGTCCAAATGCTTCTGGAACTCTGTCAGGTTTGGTGCTGACCATTCCTTGGGGAGCCTGTTCTAGCACCCATCCACCCTCTGGGGAAGAACCTTCTCCTTTTATTCAGCTAAACCTCCCCTGACCCAACTTCAGGCCATTTCCTGGGTCCTGTCCCTGGTCACCACAGGTCAGAGAGCAGTGCCTGCCCCTCCTCTGCCCCTCACGAGGAACTTGGAACTGCAATGAGGTCTCCCCTCAGTCTCCTCTTCTCCTGTTGAACAGACCAAGTGCCCTCAGCTGCTCCTCACGCAGCTTCCCCTCAAGGCCCTTCACCCTCTTTGTTGTCCTCCTTTGGACACTGTCTAATAGTTTGATTTCTTTCTTATATTGAGTCACCCAACACTGTTCACAGCACTCAAGGCGATGTCACCCCGGCCCAGAGCAGAGCAGGACAATCCCCTCCCCTCCCTTGCCCGGCTGGTGATGCTGGGCCTGATGATCCCCAGGGCAGGGATGTCCCTCCTGGCTGCCAGGGCACTGCTGATTCGTGTCCAACTTGCCAGGGACCCACAGGTTCCTTTCCATGGCTCTGCTTTCCAACATCTCATTTCCCAGTCTGTCTGTGCACCCAGGGTTGCCCCATTCCAGGGGCAGGATCTGGCACTTTCCCTTATTGGACTTCACATGGTTGTTGTCTATTAGTTA
This sequence comes from Ifrita kowaldi, assembly GCA_013398055.1. Taxonomy (NCBI): domain Eukaryota; kingdom Metazoa; phylum Chordata; class Aves; order Passeriformes; family Cinclosomatidae; genus Ifrita; species Ifrita kowaldi. The sequence goes on from VZRS01006148.1 coordinate 28,677, forward strand.
AGATTCAATTGGCAGAAAAATAATTGCAAATGATGATTTATTTGACTAGCCAATATAAAAATTCATAGTTAGTTGTAAGGATGTTTGTCATTTTTCAAAGCTAATTAAATAGAAGTAAACATTCCAGTCCTCAGGCATGAACTTTTGAAAAGACAATACATTTTAGAAGATGACTCCCAAGGGCTTGTGAAAAACCCAGAAAGACCACCAGAAACACCAGAATTGTTCAAACTTTTTAGTATTTCAGAAATAAAATAGTAGCAATATAGTGCTTGTCTAGTTATTGAAATAGTCTAATTTTGATACAATATCATTTGTATATATGTATTAATATACACATGCTTTATTAAATAATAAAATAATGCATGTTAAATCTGCCCTGACCACATTTTAGAAAGCTATTTAGTGTTATAAATAGATAGAAGCAAGGTTGCCTGTTAAATTTTTAAATAAATCATATTTATCTCTTCCTTTTCCTTGAAAATGTCTCTTTGTATGGTGCACTTTTAGTTTTTAGACTCTGTACTTTCTTTGCCGCCTTCTCTATGCTAATAATATTTATGTGCTTTCTTCTTTTCTCATTAACTGCATGAACTAATCCTCAAATCCACTGGCTTTACCATATTATATTATTTTAATGTCCGTCTTCTGCACTGGTCTCATTGAAAGCTCAATATTTATAAAAAACATGAGTTAAGGATCCACAGAAAGGGTAGATCTAAGTAAAAATGATGTGAATCAACCCTATGGAACCACTGGTCTCTGAGTTACACCTGCTGTGGTAATTTTGTTGGAGTGCTTAAAGTGTAGGATTTTGTGATGGGGGTAAAGATTCTACTGGAAACAGATTTATTATACCATCACGCCAGCACCCAGGAGAGTATGAATATGTGAAAGTTCCTGGGTGAATAAAGAGGGATAGGAAGCTCAGGATGAGATATTCACATCAGGGATACTATTAGCATAACAAATATTGTGTAAGCTTGCAAGGTACTTTCCAACTTTGAAAAATAGGTATAGGACTGCTTTCAAAGTTTTTGGTATAAATAAAATTCAGAGCAAATTAGAAGGAGGGTGGGATTCTATTCTATCTGCTCTCACAGCTTTTCCTATTGGCTTGTGAGCCCACTCAAACATATATATTTTTAAGATTATTACTGTCTTTAGATTGAATTTAGTATTGCTGTACTGGTCAAAAGGATGCTTCAGAATAAATACATGACCTCAGCATTTTTCTAAGCATGGCATTTCCTACTCAGTGGTTAATAAAATATTATTAGGAGGGATTTAGGAATTATCTTGAAAGTAGAAGCCAGGACTAAGTTTATTATTCAAATAAAACATATATATTTCTATGCCAGCATAGGTATCATGTACACCATTGTAGACAGTTTATAAATACTGGATAAGCACATTTAGAAACAAAGAAAAAATAAATGCAGGATTTGAACTCCTATTTTTTGTTTTAAAAAGACAGGAGAACTTTAAAGTTGCATAGTTACTCATGCATATCAGGCTTACATTTGCTCAGCTGGGGCAACCTGCATTTGCTTAGCCACAGATGGATATAAAGAAGATGCTGTTCATCTGAAACAATGATCCTTTTACTTATCATAGCTGCTGTGTGATGTACATGTCCCATTTAAATGAAATGATCTTCACCGTGTCATAAAATATTCATTAAAAATTTTCAGGCAACTTGCAATTCAAAATGTTTCACAATATCTGCTATGGATTAAAAGGATTTTGTTTGGTTTGATTTGGTTTTTTTAACCATTTCCTAACTGACACTGTTTTCAGATGTATTTGTATTTATTCAAGTATCAGTCTTACCAGTTTATTCTATTTTCACATCCTCCTTTAAAGCCACATTTCATGCTTTCTATGTGGCATAAATTAGAGTCAAGGGTCCCTAATTTATAGACCTGTAAAAATTTGGCGTACTATAATTTGGATTTCCAAAGGAAAACAGTCACAAAAGTATTCAATGACGGTTTGGAGTTGTCAGGTGTGAGTGCTAATTTATATGGAAGAAAAAGTAATGGATGAGGAAAACCATGGGACCAAGGAGAATATTTTCAACACACAGCATGAAACACCAATACCATTTTCGTGTTAGTTTTCAAAATTAATTCACTCTGGAAAATGACTTTGGAGCTGATGTTAGTAGCAATGAAGAAGCCAGCATATTCCAGCTGAGGCAGCTCTCCTGCTGGGGAGCCCAGATAGGGTTGGTTATAGACAGGTCTGATTCCCAAGGCTCCATCTGAGCTACATGGTTTCATGCTGGTGGTGATTGAATGTCCTTTTCCTCTGGGAAGCATTCCACCAACTTTCAACCATCATTCAGAGCTAATTTCTGCACATCCAGCAGCCAAGTCTGTGGAATACCTGGTAAAACTGGACAAAACTGTTGTTGCACATCAGATGTTTGGAGACTTCTTTGTCCTTTATCCTCCTGGCATAATGAGCCACAAATCAGCTATTCCTTTGGGTTGCAATTCCAGTTTCCTTATCTTTCCTTGTAATTCAGTGATTAAAAAGATCAGTGTGCCTCAATTCTTTGTGTACCCTGTTCTGGGAAGAGGGTGCTAAATCCCTGTGTGAGAGGTGACAAAGACTAAAGAGGCCAAAAAAGTTCCTTCCCCTGGTGATTAGGAGGAGCCTGTGACAAAGGGCTGTCAAGGATAAAATTGTGGGACAAAATGTGTAGGGAAGGAAGCTTTTATTCACCATTTTCCCAATGAGATGAATGTGAGGCATTCTCACTTCATCACTTTGAGTGTTTTCTTGACACCTTTCTCAAATTCTGTGCTTCTCCACATTCATTTTATAAATAATCATAGAAGCATAGAACCATTCAGATTGGAAAAGATCTCTAAGATCATCAAGTCCAGCCATTAACCCAGGACTACAAAGGCCTCCCCCAAACCATGTCCCCACATTCACATTTCTTTGGAATGCTTCCACTTTTGCATGCTGCAATAGAAAACTTGATGTTTAATACAACGTGATGCTTCCAAATTATTTCAGTCCTCTTGGATACTGTGGATTTGATGAGGATATAAATGATGTATTGACTTGTGGCTGTCTCAGGCGAGAGGAAAAACATTTACCACAAGTTCTGCCTGTCCTCCGAGAATTTTTGTTTCAGTTCTAACTACAGATTTTGTGACGCAGGCATAGCTCCAAAAGGAAACAGAGTGAGATCAGATGCAGAATAGTTTGGGGTGTTTTTCAAAGAAAAAAATGCTTGGCAAGAGAAAGCAGCAGGTAGTGAAGCAAATTGAATTAATTTGTAATACAGGGCCTCAGAAAGCTGGAAATGTGTAGGCATAAGCTGTACGAACAGCATCTCTGCTAGCTGCCTCAGCTTCTAAGAACAAACTAGGCAGATCACATCATGCATGAATGTATACTTCATAAACCACTAACAGTAATCAGATGGAGGTGGCTAAAATATGTCAAAATTGAAACCCAACAAAACAACCAGAAAACCAAACCAAACCAACCAACCAAACAAAATACCCCCAGTGTCTGTCCTGGAAATAAAAATGCCCAAACATGCATGGTACATAAAGAGAATGCATCTGAAAACAGATAATACAGCAGACATGAGTGTGACTGCACGTAGATTTATTGCCCTATAATATATATAGACTGAATGAGCTTTTTCTTACACAGTTACCCTCTTTGGTGTCTATGAATTTATAATGCTGCTTCTTAGCATTTATATTTGTCTACACTAAAGATGCAATAATTTATTAACATGGTAATAAATGTTTAATACTTCTTCTCTTTATCGTTTTATAAAACTATCTCCCTAGCCTCTGTTTCTTGAAAATATGAGAAGGACAAACATTAAACTAAAACAATGCTGTTTGAAAAATGGATGTATTTATGCACAGGTTTTTAAAAATGTCTCACGTATTGTCCATAACCTCTTGTTGTGGATGTTGTTGAAAGCAGCTGAGATGCTCAGTGTTGGATTTCATTTGTTGTGACTGGTAATTATGTTTTGGGTGAGGTATTTTTTAGAACAAATATCTATATAGTAGCTATAGATGAATTTTAATGCCAGAAAAAAAATTGAAAGAAAATGGCTTAAAAATCAAGCAGTATTTTAAAAATTCTGTTTGACCCTTATTTTATTTTTTCTTTCTTTTTAATTAGAATTCACATATTTCGCTTTTGAAAGGCTTTCATTCACAAGTCTCATTGCTTGGTAGATACGTTTTCTTTTCAAATTACTTGAAATTCAAATTTCTGAGGAAAAACAACAAAGAAAATGTAACTTCCCATGTTCTTCTGATTGCTGATGATATCACCGTGGGCACTGAACACCCAAGTTTACTTTTGTGGTTATTCATGGTGAATGAAGTTCAGATGTCATGTTGGACATGTTTGTGCCTTTCTACATAAATTGCAATTGCACTTCCACCTTGCCACCTGCTCCAAATGACAAAATGCAGTTTTCCTGAAGTCTCATGCAACTTTCTAAAAATTTCTGAAAGCAGTGAATATTCAGTCATAAAACAGTCTGCTCAGAAGAAAGGTGCTCCAGGTGGTTAAGAGAAGCCTTCTTCTGTTGCATCAAGTTTAATGAATTAGGTACTCCCAAGTACACCAGAAATCAAACTAAGCACTCCAGTTAGTGGCATTTTGTATCACTGTGAAAACTTTTATGACTCAGTCTTGTAAATAGGTGTGAGTCTTATGATGTTTTATGTTTTTGTCATGGTAATTTTCATCAGTATGCAATATCAGATTAACAGTATTTACCAAGTGTTAAAAACATGTAAGATTTTAATACAAGAATTGATACAATGAATTTTAAGAATTAAGAAGTGAAGACAAAGAAAGAGGTTTAATTCATACTTTTCTTCATTTATCGGTTCTGAGTTATCAATGTAGTGCCAATGCATTGTTGCAGAAGTAGACATTAAACAAACGTTGTGCTCACATTCTGAGCTGATATTTGAATGAGTGAATTATCCGTGTGTTCTTCTTCCTATTTCTATTTAATGGTGGTGATATAATTATTTTTTCTTCCCTCCCTCTCTCTTTCCCCTCTCCAGCAATGACAATGCAGTTCATCAGCCATCGGTTCCCTGACTACCATGATCCAACTATAGGTGAGTACAGATTATTCTCCTGTTCATCCCTTTCAGTCTCTGCCTGTGTGAGATTGTGAGACAGTGAGAAGTTGCTCCCAAGAGGCACTTAGATAGAAGCAAGATTTGCAAACTTTAGATTACACCTTAATTTTGTGCTGACAATTGAGTTGTGCCATGGTCTTACCACAGACACTTGTTCCTGAAGTGCTTTATACAAAAATCTCTTCAAAAAGAGGGTTCTGCATTCATGCACTATAACTATTAATGTCATGCATTTATAACTGCAGAATATGAAACAAAATTACTAAAGAGTGCAGAAACTTCAGTCTGGAGAGGGGTTTGTTTCTTCGTTTTTTGTTTGTTTTTTAAATTATGTTATTTTAATACTCTTCTCCACTATTAAAGTCCTAGCTGGCCTTCTCTAGAAACATCAAGTGACTACTGAATTTAATAGAGTTGTGCTCTGGGATTACACACTCTGCTAACTTCATTGGGTGTCCCTATTTTATAAATTTTGGTAATAACAGAAATTCACATGTATCTGCTTTACACTTTATTACAATACACTTTTTTATCTGAAATAAACTTTAAATGCTGACTGAATGTCAGAACTGCATGTTTATTCATTTAAGAGTGCCTTTAATACTTAGTTTTAGTTATACTTGCATTTATACACACTATCCATGTGCAATATTTAATTATAATAAGGAAAAGATGCCAGAACCTGGGTCCGATATGTGGAAAAGGCACTATAAACATCCACATTTACAAAGATTTTTTGGGGGAAAAAAGAAGAAATTAACGCCCCCCCAGCCAAAATTTTTTTTGTTTTCTTTGAAATTTTGAAATATTTCAAATTCACCTTTAACTACTATAAAATAACTGTATTGCTAAATAGAGCAGGTAATGACAGTTTTTCTTTTTATTAGTTATTTCTATAGTATTCCACATTTCCTGGATGCTAACTCTTGGCAAATGGTCCTAATTTTAATAATGAAAAAATGTATAAACTCTTCATTTCACTAGTAATTATATAACTGTTAAAAATATTGCAAAATAACAATGGGATGTGTCAGCTTTAAAGAAGGCAAAACTACTGTGGAATTGTTGCAAATTCATTTTCTGCTCTCAGAAAAAAAGAAAAGAAATCATTAAGTCCAATTGGAAAAGAAGAACATTATTAGTTATCGACATCATTAAGTTATGCACATACATCCATCTTTATTGTTAGCTATCCACCTGCCATCAGTATTTATCCCTATATTGTATCTCATCATAATCTTAACTTATTGGTCTCTAGACACCACCACAATATGAATAATAGATAATCATAAAGAGAAAGAAAGCTTATGATGCATTCTAAGTACATACTGCAGGAATGCCTAGAGGACCTAATCAGGATTAAGGTCTCCTTGGGCAAGGAACAGCTTCCACTCAGTAAAACCAACACGAAAGGAGAGAAGAGAGGGCAAAAGTAAACAGGGAACTATGAATTCCATCTCACCCAGCTGGCTGGATAGAGATCTAGAAGTAAAAGTTTTTCTCTTCAGCACTTCTGCTCTTCAGAACATGCTGAGGACATCCTGAAAAAGTCTTATTACTATCTGGGCTCCAAGACATGTACAAAACAGAAGAGAATAGTCTTCGGCTAAGTATGTATGTTTCCTCTTGGGTAAATTTCTGATGTGACCCCTTAAAATTGGACATGAAAGCAAACAAACAAACAAACAAGTAGAAGGAATCACTTGCTACCACACGTATAATAACAAACACATAATTTTCGAATGTCAGCCCACTGAAAAAGTTTATATCATTGAGGTTGTTTTTAGTCCTTTTATGTTACTGGTCTCAACTCACAGAATTAATCTCGTGTTTAGCCACGCATCCACTGGTAGGAATATTTTTACTGTTTAGACCATCAGCCTAAAAAAAATAGGGGGATCCAAAATGAGCACATCCAGTCAAGATGTGGTCAAGACTATGGTGGTGTCACGAGATACCAGAGAAAAGGTTATTCCTCGAAAGTCATGAGGAGCTAGACACAGATGCTTTGTGTCATGGGAAAGATATCATCTAAGATCAGAGCAGTGATCTGTCTAGTCAGAGTTTTGTTTCTCACTGTAAACCAACAGCAGATGATGCAGAAATTAAAAAAAAAAAAACCAAAAAACAGGCCCCATATGAAATCTGCACTCAAGCTGGCTGAGTGACAAAGCAGAAAATTAAACACAGTTTTTCATCTCTGTCTGAGATCCCTTATCTCTCTGGATATCAATTTATTACCTTTACCTTGTGCCATACATTTTAGGCCACTTCCATTCCTCCGCAATTTCTATCTTATTTATGGAACTTATGCTACTTATGGGCTGAACTTTCCTGGGCACACTGGCCTCACTTATTTGTGTACTTCTTTGGAAATAGCTGGTTCTTCTTACCTGTGGCTTTATTTGTCTCTGACCTTTTTCAAGGAGGCTTCTGTAAAGGTCACTGAATGGGTGATATTGTCCAGAAAATGTTCTATAGTGTGTTTAAATGATAATCCACAGGTTCCCAGTATTAACCAAACTGTTGAGACTACAGTTCTACAACTGCATTTTTAAATAAGGTGGATTGTTTAATTTGCTTGACATGAACATAAGGATCTGATAAATACCAACCTAATTTTTTTTCTGATATTCTTGCTCTACCTATTGCATTCTCTGTGTTTTCTGTGGTATGAAATTGGGGTGGCACTGACCATGATACTTAACCGTGAAAATTTAGCCAAGATTTGAAGAGGTCGTGCTGACAGAATTGATGCTGTACCTCCCTGCACTTGATGGGGCTTTTTCTAATTAGCTCTCCTAAAACAAATAGATGGGCAGGAAGTGTCAAAATAGAGGGGCCTTTGTGAACAGCATCATTGTTCCTGAAATCTCAGAAGTCTGTCACTTTAGGCGATAAGGACAAGTTGTTGATGCCCCTGAGGCTACCAAAATACTGATAATCCCTTTGTCATTTTTAACTTTTCACGGTCAACTTTAAGCATTGTCATGGAAATGGAATAATAATTTCAGCTGTTTTCCATTTCTGTAGGTTCCTGTGAGATAGTTTGCCGTCTCGGTAAAAATAGGAGACAATAAACTGTTCCCCAAACACATGAGCATTGCACTGGTATAGTCTGGTTGATGTCCTAGTTGAAAAGCAGAGCCAAGCCACATTCAGTCACAAAACACAAAAGCTCCAGAAAACTGTCCTGTATGGTAAATCAGGAACACATAAAAACCCTAAAACAAGGAATCAAGGGTAGTTGTTTTTCTTTGACTTAAAAATAAATGGCTTCTAATTGGGTTTCATGTTTTACTTCATAAAAGATCAAATCCTTTCAATACTAAGAATTGTTCTGAATTTCTTTTCTGTGTAACAAACACATTTTATGTCCTGGCCTACTTGTTACTCCACAGAAGCATACACATGGGCAAACGGCTTCTGAGGGTTTTTAGAAGGTTTTTCTTTTCCTCCTTATTTTAGTTGCATTTTACACTTCATCTACAAATTAATAAGACAGTGAGCTTTAAGGGGAGAAAGCAAATTGTTTTTTCTTCTTTAAATCTAGTCCAACATGAGGCTATGGTGAAACCTGCTTACTGATAATGACCAGAGAATGCAGAGTCCCTTCACTTTAATATGGTGCCAAATGGACTTCCCCTTCCCGATTCTGCTCCCATCTAAACACACAGTTAGGGATTTATCCTAAACATTGTGCAGTAATAATCTTGTAGCTCTGAAGATGCAAGGTGTTATTTTTCATCTTTTTTTGCTAGAGTCCCCAGGAATGCATGGATTTTCCCTATCATTCCTTTCCATTGTGTTTTATCATTATGTCACCAATGCATCAGAGTTTTCTCTTTCTGCAATGACTCATATCTCGAGCAATACAGCAGAAATATACAATAAGAATATAATGGTGCTTTGTACTTGCAACTTTTTCTTCTGTTATCCACTGACATTTCTGAAATATTACAGGGCATCTTGATCACAGAAAAGCTGCTGCTGCTACTGTGAGGTGACAAAGAATTTTTGCTAAAAGGATATTTCAGTTTCTACATTAAGGGATACGTGTGGTTATAGATTTGTATGTTAATCATACATATACTTCAAATGTGTTAATTTTGATCTTGAAAGGGCTGTACAAATAGGTTTAGAATTATTTACATGTTTTTTCTCTCTGTATTTATGATTTATAAAATGAATACCTACACTTTCAAAGAATTTACTGGATGTTTTGGTGTCACAAACATGCAAGACTTTCTCAAAGAAGATCACTACAAATTTATTTGAAGGAAGAGCCTGTCTCTGTTTTTTCTGTTGGGGTTTTGGTTTTTTTTCTGGTTTTTGGTTTGGTTTGGCTTTCCAAGTACGTGGAACATTTTTATTCCAATGAGAGCTCATTGGAATAAATCCTCTCTACATTGTGGAACAGACATAAGGTGTCAAAATAAATTTGCTCAATAAATGTTCCCTTACTTCTATTTCAGCTGATTGTCTTAGTTCGGAAAATATGATAAGATCCTGAGAAACTCAAACTGCAGATGTTACATATAGATATAAATAAGCAAGCATACTCATAAACACAGAAATAGGTGTGCCAGTATTCATTTGAAATACAGAGTAAACATTGATTAAAAAGTTAAATGCTACCTCAATGCCTAATTTTAATGCTGTCACTTTGAGTTTAATGCCACTTCAAGATCAATTGGGTATAATGGCCATATTTTAGGCTTGCTACGAGCATTGCAGTTCAAAATTTTGAGACAGAAACAAACTATTTTTGTAAGTAAAGGGGGAAGGGAAGGGAAAAATTAGTATTAGACTGTATGTAGAAAACAATCAGAGCTTAGCACTTTGTGAAAATGAAATTATTTTAGCACACATTTAATATTTAATTGTAGTCAACAATGGGCATAAATTCCAAATGGCAGTGGATGTGATAATTTTCTGGAACAAATGACTAGGAGTAATTTACAGTCTGCACAGTCTTTGGCAACATCACAGAGAGTTAATGTAAGTGGAGTGTCAGGAAAGGAAGCGCGACATAGAGCAGCAAACTGGACAGGCTCCAAGATGCTCATTAACCATGTGACTAATCTTAAAATGAATACATAACACAAACGAGATGAGAGAGCAGCTTCCTGTTTTGGTGAGATATCACTGCATGAGATTGTGTCAAATGAGCAGTTGAGAGCATTAAGGCTGTGTCAGTGTCAAACTCTAATTGAAATGGGTGTGGGATGGAAAGCACTCTAGCATTAAACACATGAATTTCCATGAGGCTTCCTAACGAAGTAGTGCATTCACCAATGCAACAAATAAAATGCATTTACTCATCTTTAATAAGATGTTGGAAGTGTGTAGGTGAATGTCAGAAAAAAAATATAAAATGTAGCTGGAAATATTCTAGGTTTGTATACTGCTTACTAAAAATGCCTGTGCTACAAAGAATATTATAATTGTTTTCAAGGTACAATAATGAAAAAGGATAAAGCAAGGGAAATACAAACTCTTAAAGTGAAAGAAGACAAAGGTGGGACACATCTGCTAGATGGGGGAGAGACATCTTGTCACAAAAGTACTATTCACATTCATATTTAGGGTACAAAAAGTTTCTAGAACATTTCTGCTCTTATATAAAACAAAGAATGAATGTGTAGACCACCACTAAATTAATTCCCATTCTCACTTTTATATAAAAAATAAAATATTTGGATTGGACTGAGCAAGCCACAATTGGATTTGAGCCCCAAGATTGTTTGTTTTCTTTTTTTTTCCTTTTTTTTCCTCCATATATTTATTAGCCCTATCTGAAATGGGATAAAAAATTCATATAAAATGATCAATTTGTCTCCAAAGACTGTCTCCCAAGGGTATTCAGACTGATTATGTAGATGCAGCAAAATTGCCTGTTTGTGTTCCATATTTACCATTGTTCAAAACAAGACATGAAGAATATACAAGAATACTGGTGCATGCATTTGAACCATATTCTTAAACCAGTGTTTTATTAATATATTTCATTTTGCTATCTGTTGGTATTATCTGCATTATTAAGAGATTAATAGTCACTTCTGGTGTAAAGAATTTTGACTTATATCAAAAAGAGCTGAGGTTACAGCTACTCTGTTTGACTAAGGCTCAGATTTAGACATCCAAATTTTAATGCCTGCACATGAATCATGTATCTTGGTTCCAGTTATGTGGGATTCAAGGAGATTTAGGAATGGAGATTCAGGTCTTTGGTCACTTCCTTTACCACAGGTTGTGAGAGCCATTTGAGAAGCTCTGGAGTGTGTCCAGAGAAGGGAACAGAGATGGAGAAAGGTCCGGAGCACAAGTATGGTGAGGAGCAGCCGAGGGAGCTGTGGCGGCTCAGCCTGGAGGAAAAGGAGGCTCAGGGGAGACCTTCTGGCTCTCCACAACTTCCTGACAGGAGGGGCAGCCAGGTGGGGGTCGGGGTCTGCTCCCAAGGGACAGGACAAAAGGAAATGGCCTCAACTTGCTCCAGAGAAGCTTTGCATTGGCTATTAGGTAAAAATGAACCTGAACCAGAAAACCCTGAAAGCGTTTTTAAGCACTGGCACAGGCTGCAAGGGCAGTGGTGGAGTCACCAGCCCCCATTCCTGGAGGGATTTAAAACCCCTCTAGGTGTGGCACCTGGGAACATGGGTTAGTGGTGGGCTTGACAGTGCTGGGTGAACAGTTGGATTCAGTGATCTTAGGGCTCTTTTCCATCCTAAACTGTTCTGTGAAGGATTCTGTGTCCTGCAGTTCTGCTTTGGTTCAGGACCCAGATCCAGAAAGCTGTAGATCTTCCACGGGTCTTGTGTGGCTGATAGCTGTCCCTCTGTGGGTGTGACATAGGATCTACGGATCACCAGAGCCCTTCTAGTCCAGTGAATGAAAACCAGAAAATATTCCCATTCCCAAGAGCGCATCAAACATCAAGGCTCCTGTATGCGCAACTGGATAGCATCCATACTTAAGAGTAAGGAGATTTTAGCTACTTACCTTGCATATAGACACATATTTTGCAGCTTTCTAAATCTAGATACCTTAATTGTGGTGCCTTCTCTGACAGCTTGTCAGAAAAAGGGCCTCCACAAATCACGGTGATACCTCTCAGAGTGTCTGGATAGAGGAAAATGAAGAGTGAGACCTGCTGTGCACAACCCTTGCTAAGGTGGCAAAAGAAAGGAGAACATCGCCATGTGTGTGGCAGGGTAGGTGATTCCATAGTAAGATAAATATAGGCCATGCATAGAAAAGTAGGGAGTAGCGTTAAGAAATTAAGAATGGAAAAAGTGCCCAAACTGCTCACTTAGTTTAGGTTTCAAGGAAGCACCTTTGACAACATACCTTCTGCTTAGTGTTACTATTTTATCCTACTAAGGAAGGGTATGCAAAGTGTTTGAAACTACAGAGACAAGAGACTGGAAAATCACAGCAGATTTTTCTTGCTCTGATGGAAAGAATTTGACTTTAAAACCAAAAAAATCCCAATATTTTTCTTTGAAATATTTTTTTTAAAGGTGGTAGTTTGCCTCTAAGGTGCACATTAATGATAGTTGGATAATCTCTCAGCATTTCAGTCTGAGATATGTCACCCAAGGTGAAGTCTCAGATCATGACGAAATTTGATTCTTTCTGTTGAGAACTTCAGTATTTTTCTTGTTAAGGGAATAGTCTGATCCTTTTCTGAACATGCTGTATTACTCAGATACATGATCTCCTGCTCTAATGTTAAACATTTTTTTTCTTTGAACTTTGCTTTCATGGGACAGCTATTCAGTCCTAAATCATTTGCAGGCTTCATGTAAGAAATTACCAAAACAACAAGTTGCATTTTTCTGCCCGTACGCAAGAAGAATCACCCCTAAAATTCTGGTCATACACTTAATGCCCAGCATTGAGGTTTTCTTATAAATACATCAGGTGACAGTTCTTTGTCAATTAACATTTTCAAAGACTCATGAAATGGTGCTTAATTTACTGATTTTCCTTTACTAACATCTCTGATACAAACAATATCAGAGAAGCAAATGCAGTCAGTGTCTTTCCAGAGTGTAGGTTCCCCAGAGGGCTGATTCTTCAGTCATCATCTCCCCTCTAAAGCCACCAAACACCTTCTCAAAATTTGGAGGTTGGTCAGAACACCTTGAAGACCTTTTTGTCTTGGAATTTAGGCTTTGCAATGCAGTGGTTTGTGTCCATCTAACATGCCCTTAGAAAAGTTAACAGAACAGCTCTGCTGGCAGATTCACTTCAGGCACAGCAGTGCCAGGCTGCAGCTACTGCTATGAGCTTCTGCACCATGCTGCGAAGTCTCAGAGGAGGAAATAGCGTAGAGATCAAGCATAGAGCTCTTTATCTGGAACTATTAATATTATAATACATTAATATACATAGATATTAGTATCTCTATGTAGCTATTAATACTTAGAGCTATTTTTTACCCTAAATCATGGACAAGGAATGATGTATGAGCTATCACCTGCTAGGAACAGAGCACTGGAGACTCTGAAACAGTCTGCAGTTTTGTGAGATAAAATAAGCCAAATCTAAAAACTCAGTTGTAAAGAGAAAGATGAAATCCCACTCTTAATCTCTGCCCTTTTCTCAGCCTCACTGGCTCTCTGGCATTCATTGTACAATTATTTAAGCTGATTCAACAGTATTCCAGTAGAAAACTAAGCCACCCCAACATGGAATAGTTGCCTACCAGGTTACTGAGTTTAATAATTTTGGTCAAAAATGTATTTCTCAAAGCTCAAAAAGTCAAAAGGGATCATGTAGAAACACATATGGGGAAATGGGGGTATAAGTGAGAATGAAAGAGAACACAAATGGTTTCATTTCTGGGACAGGCAAGGTGTGAAAAACCAGGTAACCATCTCATGCATCACTCAGACACCAGTCCAAGAGCCAAAATTCCTTCCTAAGTTGATCTCTGTTGTCAAAAATAACGGTGGCAATTCCCTGTGCCACTGTGTGGGATTCCTTGGGATATTGTTCATCTCCAAATAGGGAAAACTGGTTAAATGGTCTTTTGACCCTCCATGGCTCTACTCTTTATATTCTGAGTTGGAGCATTTATCTAATCAGAATTACCTTAGTTGATAATCTGGCTGGTGATATGACTTCCTTTTCTGCATAGTTGTAGAAATTAAGAAAACAAACAAATGACTGTTCATTATGAGTCATTATTATTATTTTATTATTATATAAAACTTGGCAGATGGCGAGTGGTGATGAGTAGAGTTAAATCCGGTTGGTGGCCAGCTACGAGGGGTGCTGTGATCCTATGATTCTATTTCTCCAGCATCTCTGCCCAACAAGTGCTTACCATGGCTTGAAGAGAAAAGTTTTTACCCTGTGTGTTGTCACGAGAGATCCATGCTTGCCTCATGTTCACATGCAAAAAAGCACCAATACCTCTTAGCTGCTAATGGTTCATATTTATTATTTTCCGCACTCCATTAACTTTCTTTGTGTTAGAAGTAAAATATATTCCTGCCTCAGCCATCTTCTCTTCTTCACTGAGTAAAGGGTCAATGGAGGATCAAAGTATGGTATATTACCCTTCTATTTCTTCGAGAAACCTGAGATTAATTGTGTATCTGCTAAATACAGAGAGAAGAAAAATAACCAAAAGCTGTATAGAAGTGTGACCTTGTGGTTGCTCTCCTTAAGCACTGATTAGTCAGATTAAAACTGAAGAAGGGAGGCAAAAGCCTTTTCTTATAAATGCTACAATACAAAACATTTCTGTGGTATATTTTTATAATAATAGTAATAGTAAGAATAATGATAACAATGAAACAATTTTATTAAAATTTCATAATAGTTGTCATATCCAGAGTGTAGAAAGAGTCAGCCAAGAATAGAAACAATTATTAAAATATTTTTGTCTGTTTTACACGAAACAATCTATTTTTTTCTCCATACCAACTGTGTACAGGGCAGAAGACCTCCAATTCAGCAATGGGTGGTTTTGGTTTGACTCCATCGAAAAATCTTTGCTTCCCCCTGTCTTGATCCACCAGGTCTCTGATTCATCCGTCCAGTAGTTGGAAACAGCAGAAGAACTTAAATGGTTCTTCTGCTGACAGAGCAGTTTATTTTCAGAGCTGAGCTCTTCAGTCCTCCTTTCAGGCCTACAATGATACCCTAATAATTACGCAAAAGAGAAAACTGGGACAATATCTCCTTCTTAGGTTCTTCTCTGCTCGCTTTTAGCAGAGTTTCACTGGCACAATTTCATTGGGTTGAGCCACTCATATGATCTGGGGACTTCAGCTCTGAGTCTGTAGATCCTGGCTGCTTTTTACTGCAAGCAAGGTCTGCATCTGGATGGTGACATTAAAACAGGAGAGTTTATATGTTTATCCAGAACCATTATCCACAGTGAAGTCATGCACATATTGTAGTTTCTAATTAGTAATGTAAGTATACAAAGTGCTAGAGCATGCACTAACACCTGCATCTCACGTCAGTTAGATGAATAATGCTCCCACATTGTGAAACACAATAAAGCAAGCCTAGGTTCTTGGGGCTAAAATGGGGTGGAGTGTCACGGTGTGTGGCAGCTGAGGGCGTCTGGAGATCCTGGGAAGCTGGAGTGAGCACCAAAGTCACGCTGTGGCCTTAGCCCCTGGTTCTGTCATAAGTGTCACAACCCTCATACATTGACTATAATTACCATTAGGGTCATGAACTTAGGAGAACCTGAAGTGAGTCTTGCAGCCTATGAATAGGGAAAACTTGCTGTCTCAGTTTGAGACAAATGGGTAGGAAAGGTCCGAAATGAATGCATCCTCTAATAGAAGGCAGGTTTCAGCAGCCCTTCCCTCACAGGTCCAGAAAGAAACTTCTTGGAGGAAAGTGTAAAAAAAGCTGTTTATTTAACAAGCAGAGTGCACAAAGGCACAAAATGG
Source organism: Ifrita kowaldi (assembly GCA_013398055.1). NCBI lineage: Eukaryota > Metazoa > Chordata > Aves > Passeriformes > Cinclosomatidae > Ifrita > Ifrita kowaldi. The sequence continues at coordinate 44,764 of VZRS01006148.1, forward strand.
ATAATGTTAGATAATAAACCTTCTAGTTGTGGAGAAAAACATGGTAGATTCAGAGTCCTTTCTGTAGGTGTGGCTCTGCTCTCTCCGGAGCCTGGGTGCAGCGTAGGCCTCTCCAGGCCGCGGTGTGGGGACCTCCCGGTGATGGTGCTCCGGACTGGAGCAAAGCTGAACAGTTCCAGAAAAAGAAGAAGCCACAGTCCTGGAAAAACTCCTTGTTTCAACTAATGAACAAGAAGCTATCTAACAAGCAAGAGAAAGCAGCTCTATTCCCTGCTGCAGAGTCGAGAGCTCGGGCGAGAGCGAGCAAGTTATCTGTGTTTTTGAACACAGCTGCCAAAGGAATTCCACTGCCTTCCACCAACCCCTCTCTCTCAGATCCGGCTTAAAGGCACAGAAAGGCACAGGATTCATGTCTGGGCAATAAGCAGGTGCTTATCCCCTAGGATACAGCATCATAAAGTTACCCCAAGACACTTGCTTACCTATAGCCTGTATATTGTGATTAGTAAAATTATCCCATAAATGATTTCTGAAATTGAAACAGGCACTCATTCCACAGTTTTCTAGAGGCGGATGATTTATCAAGCTCCATTCAAAATTCTTCATCGCAGGACAAATGTTTCCATTAACCTTTCTTTCATGGAAGCCAGCAGCCATCTACACCTTACTAAATCCAAGGCACCATCCGTGCTAATAACCATGCAGATGTAGTCAACTCGCTAATTACTTCCCCTGAAATGACAAGAAGTGAATTCGTAGCTGTCAGATCCTCCCACTCAGTAGCACAAGCATGGACTTGAAAGAGCAGTGAAATTGCTACCTGCTATTCTTGTTCCCCAAGATAAGGGTACTTGGACTCCTGTTAATTATCATGTTTTGATTAAACAGGAGTACTTTGTTCACTTTGTTCATGTACACCGTTGAATGAAATGAATTTTTTCTGGAAGCAGAGAAAGTAATGATATGCTTTTATTAAATATTCGTAACATTATCTACATTGCAAGTAGTTTCTAACAGCAAGTGCAAAGGTTTGCCTGAGTCAACCTTAACTTGCGAAATTGCTAACTTTTGCAGAGAAATTGTAATTTCCCTGAGGGACACTTAACAAGTAAAATTCAGCCAGTTTGGAGGATAGCACTGCAAGTTCTGAGGAAGAGCTATGTGAGTTTTCTGGGAATCAAGCTTTGTCCTATATAATAATTAATACAAATTTAGCCACATATGCACATATTTGCAGATTAAAATCATAAATGGTGGTTTTGTTGACTACAGCATTTGAATCATAACGGAAAGGTGCTCCACTGGACCAAGTTATTGAGATTGTCAGTCTTTCATTTAAAACCCTGTTGTGTCCCAGCAGAAAGCCATCATTTAAAGGAGGTGACTCAACCTGCACCCAGAAAAATCCTATGTTTTAAAATGTGTGGACACGTAAGAATGGAATGAGCTTCTCCATCCATGGGTTTGGAGAAATGAAGGAAGAGGAGTGCATTGTTTTCTGGACTTCATCTCCGTTTATATAAATTGTAATTTGATCATGTGGCCTTGTCAACATGCATTTTGCTTTAATTAACAATAATTTTCTTTTGGAGGGGGAAACACTTAACTGCAACTAGAAAATAAAATGTTGCAAACAGTAAAACATTAAGACATAGTCTAGTATTATAAAAATACCCAATGTTTCTGTAGAAGGAGATATTTGCATTGGTGTTTTTTGTGTTTAATTTTCAATCTGCTCATGGCCCTAATATTTTTTTCAGGAGTGGATAAACTCACATCTACTGTTATGCTCACATATCCTGCTGTAATTTATAAACTTTTGGCCCTGATGGCAGAGATCTGACCATGTGCAAGGTGCTGATGACCAGATAAGGTAGAAATGAGTTTGCCTTGCTGGCTACCATGGTTTTATATTTTAGGCCTCCTTTGTCTGAAAATAGGTGTCTTACCTTGATCTGTTGTATATTGTGCTTTGTATCATTGTTGATTACTACATACAGAAGAAAACCTCTCCCACATGAAACTGTTCAACACATTCATTCTTAATTTTAGTTATTGAAACCTCTGCAAGCCATTGGCTTCTTTTCCAACTGCTTCATTAATAAACTTCATGATCGTGAGAACCCAAAGGGAGAAGAGAAATTAAATTTTACTGACTCAAAGTTCAATTCCCTCAGATTTCTGATCACACAAAACATTTTAGATCACAGATAGTGCTGGAGGTCTTTTTTTCTTGTTTTTTTTCTTGTTTTTATACCTACTGTGGACTAAGTGAGATCATGCTTTTGCTTCCAGTGCTTTTCAGCAAAGAACTAAAGGGTACCACAGTAATGAAACAGCAAGCTGATATTCAAGAAGAAGTGCTTGTACACATCTATAAGTAAAACTGAAAAAAAACCCTAAAAATAGAGGATGGAATGTGCAATGGATAACCCATTTCCCAATTTTAAAGGCACTGGGTGCATTTGAGGTCACCAAGAAGGCTGGCATGTACTTACCCGAAGCTGAAAATCAATCAGGCTGCTTCAGCAGCTCAGTGTTATCAGTCCTGCCCTGCAGAGCACAGATCTGAAACATTAGGCAGCCCAACAAGAGGGAGAAAGTTAGTTTGAGAGCAGCTGTTTTAAGACAGATACATAATGGCATTAGGAGAGGAGCACTGTGGTGAGGTGAGAGCTGAACAGAAATGCCCATTAGGCTGAGGAAGCTTTTAGGTGAATTATTGGAAACAGATGCAGCCAAAGCCTAAGGTAAAGGCGTGAGACAAGAGTATGATGAAGATAGCTCTTAAAACCTACTAATAACAAATAGTCAGGCTTCATGGGACTTACTGGGCCTAAATTGAAGTTTTTATTCCTCTACAACGATTCTGGATGCTCAACAGGTTGCCCAGAAAGGTTTTGGACTCCCCATCCCTGGAATTGTTCAAGGGTAGGTTGGGCAGGGCTTTGAGCAAGTTGGTCTAGTGGAAGGTGTCCCTACCCATGTCAGGGGAGTTGCAATGAGATCCTTTAAGGTCCTTTCCAACTCAAACAATTCTGTGATTCTGTGATTCTCTGCCCTGTGCCCCTCCAAGCATTTAGACACCATTTTTCATTGATAAGGAACAAATGCAGAGATTTATTTGACATAATTTAGTATTGCTTCTGCTTTCTGCTGAAGATATTAGCTGTTCTCATATTGGAAGGATAAAATCAACTACAAGTGGTTCTGCTCTTTTGTTTTCAAACACAGATAATAAAAGCATTTTTAAAAAATTCTTTTCGTTTGCATTTTCACTCCTTAAAATTATGAATTATCTTATGAACTGCAGAATCGTGGAATAGTTTTCATTGGAAGGGACCACTGGACCAAGTTTCTCCAAGCCCAGTCCAACCTGGCCTTGAATGCCCCCACGGGTGGGGCAGCCACAGTTTCTCTGGGAAACCTGTGCCAATGAGCAATCAAGGATTATTTTTTGTGTGTCACTGAAGGTACTGAAAACTCTAAAACAGAACACAGCAGTTAGTTAAAAGCATGCCATGACACTGAACAAAGGCTAAGTGAAGGAAACGAAGCATTGTGTTTCCAATTGAAATTAAGGAGTGGTGGAATCTACAACAGCGATACGCGTTTGAATTTAGCAAGGCCATTTGAAAACATTACAGAGTATTTTCTGAAGACATATGTGGCCAAAGCCTTGGTTTACTATCTTATCTGTAAATATGTTTGTGGCAATTTGAATGCTAAAATGAAAACTGAGAGATAGAGATTTCTGTATATATTATCGTGCAACTGAATGTGTAATGAATAAATGTATGAATTCCTTTTACGATAAGCATTTAACATGAATAATGCTTTATTTTTTCTCAGATTATTTTAATTTTCTCAAGGCCTACACTATAGGTTTTTTTGCAGGCTAGCACAAAAGTAATATTTGCATTAAATGCTGCATTGCTTACCTACATCTCTTTCGTAAAAAGAGCTGAGATGTTCAAAGTGTGTGGTTACTGAAGGAAGTGTTTCTAGCTGTGGATTTAGAAAGGCAGAGGCAATTTTTTCTCTCTTCTGCAAACTATCATCAAGATTCTTCTGCCTGGAATAATGTTGTCTGTTACCATCGCTTTTGTAGGCTGGTAACAGGCAACTTGTGCTGTTAGCCTGAAACTGAGTGAAACGTGAAGGATCTGACAAAGACAAGACAAAGATACACAAATGACAAATGGCAAATATAGCTCGATGCTAACAAATAAAAGCCAGCATCCCTGAGAAGAATATGAAGTATTCCTAATTGCAGATATAATTTCAGAATCACAGAATAAGCTGAGTTGGAAGGGACCCACAAGGATCAAGTGGGCTCAAGTCCCAGTCCTGACCCTACACAGGACATCCCCAAGAATCACACCATGTATAATTCTGTAACAGAATTTATCCATCCTAGCTAATAGCCTACAACTAATATCCCTACTTGCATTATTTTAAAGGATACTGCTACCTATGTGAGTATTTACAAAACACAAGGCAATAAAATCTGTCAGTCCTGCACCCCTAAACCACCCATTGCTTATCAAGTGTGCTTAGCTTATAGGAAGGCAACCTCTGTGACTTGGTGTCCTTGTCTGCGAAATGCTGATAGCAATATTCACCCAAATTATAAGACACTCATAGTCCAGGAAAATAATTATATGCTAAGAGAGGTTCTAATACTAATGTTTTTTGATGGGTAATTCCTATGACACGCATATTCTTATCTCAAACAGGAGGAGTTTATGGGTAGTATTTGGTACAGTGGTTTATTGCTCTGTTCATACAGTCTTTTTATTTAAAAATTCCTTGGTGTAAATAGAAACAGCACCCATAAAGCAAAAGGCTCATGACCATCCTACATTCAGGAACATTGCTAAATTAAAATGCATTTGTAGCAGATAATCTAAGCACACCAAGAGCTGTGTCTCCTGCTGTTGCTTTGGCACGCAGGGAGAACAACAAGAGGCAGAATTCCAGGTGTGGCTGACTGAGCTTGGATTCCCTCTGCTGGCTTGACACCTCCTCAGTCAAATAAAATATCTTTTGGCTCACCTATATATGTGAATCTGATCATTTTTTACTGCAATTGGTATTGTATAAGACAGAGAAGAAGAGAGACTTTATTTAGAAGGCATAGAAGAAGAATTAACAAATGGAAGAAAGAAGCATCTGACCTATATTTCAGGGACTGGAACATGTCTGTAATGCAGATGAAAAGCCCATTAGAACTCCCCTTTAAATTGTACACCCTCCAAATCTACTTGTCATGAAGCAGTTACCTGCTCATAACTGAAAAATACTTTGATATATTTTTTATGAATTCAGCTTCTCTAAGATAACTGATCATAACACAACCTTGCATTAATTACTTTACTTCTGTCTCCACAGTTATGTCCTATAAAAAAAAACTGAAAAAAAGGAAAAAATATTATGCATTAATCTTACACACATACACCCAAAACAAAAAAAAGAAAAGAGAAGAAAAAAACCAAAACAAAACAAAAAACCAAGCTTAATAACATAAGACTTAAAGAATTCTTTTCTTTGTTTTTACTATACTGCAAAGGGCAACCAAACAATTAAGAAAGAGAGGTTAAAAAAAACCAAACCAAGACAAAAACCTTTCAAGAAATTTTTTTTTTCTTGGTTTAATTTAGACATTCAGTAAAGGAAGAAAGAATTTAAAATTGAAAAGAAAAAGGTACCATTCAGAAAACAGTTGGATCTCTATTTGTTTTGTCCCACCTTGCTATACAGTAAACAGTCAATAGTCATTGAAGCCAAATGATATCCTCTGGGAAGAATTTTGTATCTATTTTCATTTTTGTTTTTAATCTTCATAGGAAATAAGATTGTAAAAAATCAACATTATATGTGGAAAAAAAAATCTTTAATGGTACAGTTCATATATCCACACATTGTTTAGATTGCAAGGATGCGGGAGTTTTGTTTTGTTTTCTTTTCACTACCCTAAGAAATATTAATTCTTGCAGTCAGTGTTTGAAACACAGTTAGCTATATCAATAAACTCCATCCACAGGTTTTTTCATGTAATAGCCTACTCTTCTGCTGGATTTTACTCAAACCAAAAGCTGACACTTTGCAATTAACACAGAAAAAGACTAATCCTGATCTTAATATAAACAATATAGTATAGTCTGATTTATTGCCTGATGTCTGATTAGCATTCATGTCTCTATTTCATATGTTGCCTTAATGCTTTACTGAAACAACAGCTGGATTTCAGCCTTTTATTAAATACCACTCCTTAGAACTGTAGGATGTAAAGTATAGATACACGTGGTTTACCAGTCCCTAAATTGCCTTTAAAGGGAGCATTATATTTGTATTTTAAATTAATTAAATGAAAGAAAGTGTGGCGTACTGAAACACTCTGAGTAGCGTAAATACACCAGACACCAGTTGTAATAATGCGGATAATTTTTAAAGGGAGGATATTAGAGTGTGGGTTTATTAGTGTTCCTGATGAAGATTTTCCTGCTTTGTTTCATACACTTTTAGGTGTCATTTCAGTGGAACATCTTCACTTCTGTTCTTCTGTGTCCACATGTGAGCAGCACGTTCCTGCTCTTTACAGCAACCTCTCAAAACTTCTTTTTCCTTACCGTGACCATAAATTGTACCATGCTGCCTGGACTAAAAAGACCAACCATACAGCAGTCCCTTCTGAAATCCCCTGGGAAACATGCAAAAATACTAGGGTTTCTGCTTAACATCATAGCTACCAATGAACCAAAAATATGCGTCCAACACACAGATATATCCAACTCTCGACCTCTAGGAGGTGGTTTCTTTCCAAGTTAATGCATCTACCCCATAATCTAAGTAAAATAAAGATATTTGCCCGTGTAATAGAGAGAAAAGAGAACTAAACCTCTATTTATCTTACTTTCTGGGGTGAATTCACAGTTTAAAAACATTAATTGTAGAGTAGAACTAAGTGGTACAGCTCTTCCACTTGGTTCATATGACATGATATGGGAAACATGAGTTTCAGTTTATGCATCTTGCTTCTGCCTGCTGCCTTGGAAGGAATGCAATGTCCAGGAGATCAGTGAATCCCCAGCTAAATGGAAGGGCAGTGCCTCTCAAAAGAGTGGCTGTGTTTGAGCAGTAAGAAAGTCATAGTTCATGAGTGGGTCCTATGATTTGTTCTCCGGTATGAGAGTGTGTTAGCTTGAGACAGTGATTTCCTTGATAAGCGTGGGCTTTAGGACTTCCTCTTAAATCTGTGCCTGAAGAAAATTCGGGGTTAAAACTCCCTCTTATTTTCCATCCAGATGCAAGTTGAAAACACCCCAAGTGAGGACATTTTTAGGCATTTCTGTATTACCTGTACTATCCTGCTTTTTGCACATAGGCAGAGAGACTGTTACAAAGGAAACTCATATCCCCTTCCTGTTTCATCTCCATGTTTCTTGGGACAAAAGCAAATCTTATATGTGAAAAGCATTTGCCTAGCAAACCATTTAAATTCACACACTTGGTCGTAGCACAACAGAACATGTTTCTCTACCACCAACAGAAGACATTAACATGCACCAAGAATGAAAATGGGACAGTGATTCTTACACTTCTTTGTGAAATGTTTTAAGGTCAATAGTTAGGGAAAACTAAACAAATGAAAATGACAAAATGTCTTTGTGGATTCAGTGTTATGTATGCAAAGTAAAAACATTATAAAGGTAGTCTAGCTCCAGCTTTTAACAGTTGAAACTTTACTGATGACAGTGACATTATATCAGGATACACCTGGAGTAGCTCAACAGGGTAGATATCTTACATTTACTTGCTGAAAGCTGTGGCTTATATTCAGAGGCCAGTGGGTCTTTTGGTTATAACTAACTCTGAACTTGTAAATCATTTTGTTGGAAAAAAAAAGACAGGATTTATCCAGCTTCATTTTTATCCAAGTAGAATTTAAGTAGGAGAATTTCTGTCTGCATTAACTGTTTTAAAGCTACTGCATAAAGATTCGTATTAGTCTAAGTGAAAAGGGAAGTAGGACCACTAGCTTTAGAGAATCCAGCTGCAGAGCCAAGAATGCAAGCTAAATTTATGGAAGTCATTTGTTAATTAGATGTGCAGTAATGTAATGCAAATGGGCACCCACCTGCATGGAAGTACATTAATAATACTTGATAGTATTAATAGAATTCATGTGAAGGAAATACCAATATTTTACGTATTTTCATATTTTTCTTTTAATTTTTAGTTAACAAGAAAGATAAAAAAAATAAAAAGAAAAAATCTACTGCAGGTAGATTGCATTGTCATGCAATAGGAAATTGCTTAAACTACAAGTAGCCCAATTACTTTTATATGGTCCCTTTTTGCCATAGAGTTTCTTATTCAGCAATCCTTACAAGAAGATCTATTAACAAAAACGTATGGTGGTTGGAGTGCTCTGGCTTTCTCAGCAAGGTAATATATAATATAATTAATTAAGCCTCTGGGCCATCTTAATATCAATGGGATTAGGTATTTGTTTAAAGAAAGTCATGTGCCTATTAATTTGCTGAATTGAGGCCTAAGATAAAGAGGAAAATACTGTACATGATTATGTCATAAAAGATAGCAATCCTCTGGCTACATAGGAGGGGCCTGAGTTAAGGCTGTGCAGAGCCATGTACTCAAAAGCTTTGGTTTTTTTCTTCTGCAGGTGGAAAGCAGGTTTTTACATGCTTTTATAAAGTGCTGTAGGATGCAACATATATAGTATGGCACAAGTTGAAATGTCTCAAGAATTCCAACTACCTGCCATGTAATCCCATATTATAATCTCAGTATTATTCCAACAGCTGTTGGGAGCCTGTTCCTGAGGGTCTCTGCTAGGACTGACTCTTAGGACAGGCCCAGCCACGGGCTCACGGTAGTTAATGACGCTTCTCAGACACCACAAATTCACTTGTCTTGTCTTCATGCCTCAGTGCACTTCCAAAGCACAGTGTCAGTCACAAAAACCACTCAGGCTGCTCTGCATGGTTGTTCAATCAAAGAGCACAGATAATTTCCAAGACTATTTCAAGTATAAACATGGGCTGCTATCTACTAGTCTTCTAATCTTATGAAGAAAATACAAATGTTGAGAGGGGAATTAAACTGAAATGTGAGGAAAACAGCTTATGCAAATAGTAGTTCACCTTTGCTTTGCTTTTCTTCTTCTAAATTTAGTTGACAAATTCATGAGCTAATGGAAGGATCCACAAAACAGAGTTTTTCCTCCTCTGCCTGCATCTATGATGAGTGTGAGGTCATAGATTACAGAATCTATTTTTAAAAAGTCTATTCTCAGCCTTTCCGGGGATGTACAGAAGTTTAAATAATTACTCTGACATGTCTGAGCCAGGAGGCATGTTCACCCACAAGGAGTCTATCCCAATAATTAGACAATCTTTGAATTGAAACTATTTACTGGAAAAGTTCTTTGAATGTGTTGTTGTCGTAAGTAAAAAACCACTCCTTTGCATAGCATCAGCACAACAACTCTGAATCTTTGTGACCTAAGTAACGCCTGGGGTCTGTGTTTAAAGAAAGGGAAATGTTTCCCTTCTAAAGAAAGGGAAATTTAATTTTTGTATTTTGAGGTAATGTGATAGAAGTGACTCTCTTTTGCTAACACTTTGTAACGATGATAGGATTTCAAAAAGGGACTTTTGAAATAAAACAAGATTAGGTCAGACTGGAGAGCTCTTGAAAAGCCTACTCCAAACTAGCAAAGCTATTTCATTTTCCATTCTCTGAGTCACTCATGTGCTTAAGCAAAGTGCACTGTGTTTTTCAGAGGATGCCTATAAAACTCAAGTCCGAATTGATGATGAACCAGCCTATTTGGACATTCTAGACACTGCTGGACAGGTGAGTAATTCTCCAATGTGAGTCATTCAATCAGAGATAAACTCAAAGATTTTAACCTCGGAGGTATGGGTCACAGTGTTAGAAACAAGGTTCCCTATTCAAACATGAAGGAAGCAGTGGCAGAATAACATAGAGGAGTTAACAAAAGAGAAGATTAAAGGAGTGCTGCAGGATAGCACAGTATAACATCCAAATCTCATCAGAGGAGACAGACAGGCTGAAATGAACAGTAGATAAAAAGATGGTTGTTTCTTTTTGTTTTGTATGCAGGAACATCTATCACAATAATAGAATGAATAAATACTGGGTTGATTGTCTATGTCTTTCTCATTCCTCCTTTTTTTATATGTATTACAGGAATTTTCTGGTCTGCTTTTAGACTAAGTATTTTGTTATATTTCTTCTTCTCCCCACCTTATATCTAAAAATTAAATTTTTAGATTTTTCCTCACTCATAAGGAAAAGATCTTCATGCCAAAAGTAACATACAGTGTACATATACAGGTTTTCCAGAGACAGCAGTGGCTGTCCAGTCCCTGGAAGTGTCCAAGGCTAAGCAGGATGGGACTTGGAGCAACCTGGTCTAGTGTGAGGTGTCCCTGCCCATGGCAGGGGGATTGGAATGAGATGAAATTTAAATTCCCTCCCAACCCAAACCATCCTGTGATTCTGCCATTTCTATGGCAGCATGTCTGCTGTGTGAACATCAGTCAGGGAGTTAAGATTCATACACAGTAATGAAGAAGACAGAGTTAAATAAAATAATTTCTTCTACCTGACTCAGTTATTCCCTTTCTATTTCGAGATATTTTTACTGTGTTAATCAAAGTGCTGTGTTAATCACTTGCTGATCTTTTCCTCAGGTGTGTCTCAGGTTCTGTTTGAAGGATTTTGTAGTTTCTCAAGTTTCCATAGTGTGCGTGCACCTTCTGCAGGAATGAGACAACCAACGGGGAACTTAAATGTACTTAAATAAACAAAGAAATATTTGGGAAGCAAAAGCCAAGCAACCTTGTTTTCAGCTTCCCAGATGTCTGAATGCACCTAAGATGGACATTGCAAATGGTGGGGAGTGCAGTCTGCTGCCAGAAATTTAAAGGAAGTTCATCTGCTGTCAATCATTTTCACATACACAAATTTGCATGATTTTTTTATTTGGATCATATGAAAAGGCTAGAAATGAACCTCATTCTTAATTTATGGGGGGAGGATATGATTGCCAGGGTTGTGAGTTTTATCAGAATGGCCAACTGTAAGGTAAGGAAAGAAATCAGAATAATTCAGGCAGTGGAAGGTGGTAAGAACAATAGAAGAGGAAAGCTGGAGAGTTTTAAATTTTGTCTCTATTAGGAAGAAAAACATCTACAATATTAGAGGTCCATGGCATGTAGTGACCAAGTAATGAAACATGGTGCAGGTATTTCACAGAATCATAGAATTTTTAAGGTTGGAAAATATCTTTAAGGTCCTTGAGCCTAACCATTAACCCAGCACTGCCAAGCCCACCACTAAACCACGTCTCCAAGTGCCACAGCTACACATTTTTTAAATCCCTTGGGGGATGGTGACTCCACCACTGTCCAGGCATCCTGTGCCAGGGCTTGAAAATCCTTTCAGAAAAGAAATTTTTCCTAATGTCCAATCTAAACCTCCATTGTTCCCTCAGCCATTCCTCTCTGTAGCAAGCAGAGGCCTGTGGCAGAAGCACCACACGCAGCAGATTCATCAACCCAGGCCATTGCGCAGCCTGGGCACAGCTATTCTGCTTCTGTTTAAATGATTCTACCAAGTCAACTTGATATGACAAAAACTGTTTTAAATTCTCCTGTTGTTCCAGTGCAGATCGTCATCACTGAAACGCATTCCCGGTGTAGCTAGGAAGCTCTTCCCACCTTCCCTCCCCACAGTTTTTCAGGAGCTGTCCATTCTAAGTGTCCTGGATTTAGCCACTTGTCTTTGCAGATGTCTTTGGATTTGTTGCCCCTCTATCTGCACTACACAGCTCCAGAATAAATCAAGACCTAATGCAACTCCCATTGAAGTCAGCAGCTGAAATAGGCTCTTTCTTCACGGAGGACTTAATGGTGCTTTCACCGAAACTCACACAAATTCTGCTCTGACTTTGGTGACTCAGGATAAAAATCCAAAGCACCCAGTTGTGCTGCTGCTGCTGTGTGCCTTGATGGTGCCTAGTTGTTTTTATTCCCCTGGGTTTTACATTAACTAGGAGATGGTGTTACAGCTTCTAAATCAGGCAGTGGAAATCTCATTTTTCTGGGTGTCCTTGCAGTCATAAATACTTCATCATCAACTTTGAATAATGACTTTAATCACTTCAGAAGATCAAGGAGCTAAAATTGTAATTCATCCCTGTTTGGGAACACAAGAAGTCAATAGAGAAACTGAATTTAATGTTTTTTTTGTTGTGCTCGAGGATATATTTCAGTAAATATGTTTCTCCTTTCCCTCCTGTACCTATGGATGAATTGAGAATTTCAACACTGACCAAATTAACTACTAAAAATTAATACAGTTTTTAATTGACAAGTCTAGACTTAAAAACCCACATGTGATTTCATACCTGACACTGCATAAAAATCTTTGCTATTTTAACTGGTAGGTACAGTACAAAGCGCTTAAATCATAAATGGTGTTTCAAAAACACATTTATGTTCTCAACTTTCTGAAGTTGAAAAAGAAAACAAAACAAACATTCTAACAATGTGAAAGCCAGAAATATTTATAAACTTACTCATCTAGTTACTGATTTTTCTCTTCTTAAGCATATATAAAGACTCTATAACATAGATCAGTTGCTCATCTCAGGAAAAGAACTGATGTTCTGTGAACTCTGGATACATATTTTATACACAATCATTTGTCCTTTTGTGCTCTTCCAATACTATTTTCCACTGAAGGCACAACAAGAGGCATTTTCTTAGTGAGTGCAAGGGTTGGTGCAAGCAGGTATGGTTCACTGAACTCACTACACCTGCTTTTCACCACCCTTGACACCTCCCGACTGGGCAGCCTGTGTTTGCTCACCACAATCAAACTCAGACAGAATATGTTTACCTCAGACAGTTTCAGGAGCAGGTATTGATGGAGCTCCTTGTAGCTGGATTGTCATAAACAGGCCTAACTTGAGCTGTTCCTACCAAAAATAGCTTGTAAATGTGTTGTGCTGCAAGGAAATGAACAAAAAAGTGATGCTGGTATTCTTTCTCAGTGGCACAACTGAATCTAGAGGAAGCTGTCAGTAATTCCTTTGGTTAGCTGTCAGAGATGCCTTTGCCTCTTTAAGCAGAAGTAATATTCTTAACCCAAAGCTTTTCTTTTTGCAACCACATTTCAATTAAATCCAAAACAAGAAGCAAATAAAGCCAAACAGAGTAAATGTGAGATTGAGATCATATTTATAAAATTGAGGAAGTTTGTTTTTGTAGCTTTTAACTCCCAAGGCTAGCTACAATAGGGCATGTGGGGTATATAGGACAAACTTAATGGAAATCTGCAAATGCTAATTAGTATCCATAAAGATAGCTTGAACTTCCCTGTTCACCCATATGGGACATTTTTTGAGTAACTTTCCCTCGAAATTCAATGTGTCCATTGAGTTTGGAAGTGGTGTTTGTGGCAGTAATTCTGGGATTTCTCTTTTCTTAACCAATGCATCATAAAGATAATCTATTCTTACATACATTTATCCTAAACTGATGTAAAGTCTTTGATTTCCAGCAAACTTGCAGGTGCAAACGAAAGGACATTCAGCCCTCAAGCACTTTATTCTGCATTCAGTTCCGCTCACAATTATTCTCAGGGAGTGACAACCCCCAGCTGCTCCAACCGTGCACAAAAAGCCTCCACACAGAGTTATAGAAACCTTCTGTTCGCTCATTTACGCTTTCTCACCCTCTCCTCTAGTTTAAAAATATGCTGCTACTTCTGGAGCCCAGAAGTATGCTCCTCATGGAGCACACACAGCAGTTATCTCTCCTGCTGTATTTATAAACTGTTGACTGACACAGGAGCTTTTATTCCTGCCACAGCTTTCCTCTGTATGACACATTACCCAATCTCTCTGTGTAGACCTCACACCGAACACTAAAAGAGCAGCAGAGCTCCCTTCACTGAAAAACAATCTGATCTGATATGTAAAAGAGGCACAAATTGTTTTCAGATACAAAACAGGCAAGTATGTGGCAAAATGAGTTTCTGTACCTGTCAGCGAGACAGTACATTCTGAGATTATTGCACCAATTTTTGTTTGCTAAAAAGTGAGCTTTTTATGATAAACTTAGTATACCAGTATATTTCCCAGGTGTGAGTCAGAGACTTGAAAAATTGGCCTTAAAATGTGATGGCATGCCATTTCAGGGAGATTTTCCTTTGTCTGGAGCTGTGTGCGCATGAATTCATTTCCAGGCAGACACTTTTCAACCTGACAACAGCAGTGTGCTCTGTACTGAAATCCATCTCTCAAATTGCTAGCAAATCACAGGACATGTTTATCCTGCCAACCTGCAGGACTATGATTCTTACCCCCTGCTTCAAGCTTTGAAGAGGAACCATATTAGTCCCAAGAGCCCTTCAGATAAACACACTTTCTCAGACTAAACAGTATAGTCCGATGATTCACTCAGGCTGCTATCTGAGACCCTTCTGCTTATTATCTGAACATGCTGCTCTAATCCTGAATCAACGGAAGTGAAATCTCAAAGTACGCTAGTGCAGCTTATCTCAAGGAAACGTAAAATGCCTTTTTGGCAGTAATTATGTCTTAATGGGCCTCTACAGCGTATTCTTATAAGGGGAAAATAATTTTAATGCACTTTCTGCGGGGTACTGTAGTGCATACATGAAATCCATTTTATTTTTAAAGCATAAGGATATTGAAGTAAGTAGCAACTATTAATGCAGTGTCTTAGGTGAGAAGAGTATTAGTTTTGTTTCCTTTGTATGTTGTTGTTCCACAGGTTGTAGAAAACATACTTAGATAGTCAAATCATAGCACTGAACATTTCCTGCGTTCTCAAGACAAGTTGTACAATACTATCTGGGAAGAGCTAAAATCTCTCCCTTGACCAAGTAATTTTATTTGCCAATGGACAGATTGTGAAGAAACACTTATTTGGCATGGATACAGAGTGGAAAAAAACAGTTGCAGTGAATCACAGATGAAATTGTGGACCTGACACCAATTTCCTTCAAATCATGGGCAAAATATTCCTTGACTTCAGTAGGAAAAGATCTAGACATACACTGATGAAAAGGAGTATATTACCAAAGGAAGGACAGGCAACTGGCAGCCAGGATTCCCAACTTCCTTTCTCATCCGTGCCCATGAGTGAATCATGATGCAATAAAGGGTGGATCAGTTTGTATTTCTAGCCCTGCATTTATCTTCCTGTCAAACAGGGGCAATAAAACGTTGCAGGGAACAAACATTTAGGGTGAACATCAGCATTTATTGAGTCTGACAATAATGATTTCCTGCCCATTGCTACCATTCTGCTTTAGCAAAGTCAGTGGTAGTGGTTTCACACTGTGGGTGGAGCAAAACTTTCCTGTGTTTTCTCTTCTCTTTCAACAAAATCTTGTTTTTTTCTCTCTTGAAATGCTTTCCCTCTCACTGTTCTTTGTCTTTCTCCAACTGGCAACTTCCGAAACCACAGTGATGCACAGTGATGCTGCTGAATGATTTATGGTTTTTTCCCTTTTTAATAAAATGAGAACACAAGAGAAGAAAATATATTATTACAAATTTTGATAAAAGTAGAAAAATATTTTTTTCTTCTTTCCAAGCATTTCTTTGTAGCATTTCCTTGTGGATTTTTGGTTTTGTTGTTGCTGTTGGGGTGGGGTTCTTTAATTATTTTATTTAATTTGGCTTTGAGGTGGTTTTTTTGTTTGGTTGGTTTTGTTCTGGAGTACACTGTGTGGAACACACCTATATAAACACATCCCACACACGTAAACTTCACCCAAGTCTTCCACAAGATTATGATAATGTAAATTCGCCTTTTCTCCCATCACTAGAAAATATTCTGCCCCTTTTCTTTACACCAGTGAATGGTACTGAAGTACTTTGAAGTTCCAGCAGACACTGCCCATACTCTAAGTGTGTCCTGATTTCTTTATATATATGTGACTGTCCTAGATAATATCACCAGGAATTCCATTTTACAGAGGTTTGCTATCAAAAGCTACTTGGTGCCAAGCAGTTGTATACAAACCAGGTACGCCAATGGGCAGAAAACTGTATTCAACCCCTGCCAGTTTCCACAAAGCTCACATCATATTGATATTTCCAGGACTAAAAAATTGGCTTGAATGCTGAGAAAATAAGCACAAATTACAGCACCACATGGTGCCCATTCCCCCAGACCAAATGACCAAGAAAAGTTCTTTTGCGGAGCAGGGCATTAATGCTTCTCAGGAAAAGTAGGTTGCACATAAAAAAATGTGATTTTCAAAATTAAATGTCTTTTATGCCATTCTGTGGCCTTGAATGGTGGTGTCTCCAGACAAAGAGAACAAAAGCAGAGAGTTATATAGTGTTATCTGAATCACCCAAACATTTCACTTATAAAACCACATGAGAAGGACTGCTGGAAAAGTCTTTCTAAAAATGTCATTTTCATTTCCCACTACCAAGAGGGGAATGGAAAAACTTAAAGACAGGTAATGTCTTTCAAGCTGGAGTTTCAATAGCTTTGCCCCAGAACCTGGAAGTGAAATTGCCTCCTACCAATCAAACAAACACACAAAAAACCCCAGCTAAAAACAAACAAACAGAAACGTAAACCTGAGCAAATTTTGAACTCCATTGCTTGTTATCTTTATAATCTGAGAAATGTTATTCCATCCATCCAGATTTTCCAAAGAGGGATTGAGGAGCAAAGTAGAAACTCAATAAAATAATTGGTGAAAATATGAAATATTTTCTGAGGGGTTTTTTCATTTTTTTTCTTAACAAGCTATATTTTGGATATATATTTTTCTCACTTCCATAGAAGAAAGATTGTGCAGCTTGTGTACATTTTGTGCCTGTTTTTATTTTGTGCCTATTGGATGAGGAGAATTAATTGTTGTCATGAGTGTTTCATATCGTTATCAGAGACATGGGATGATGTGAGACAAACCACTCCAGGGAACGATCATTTCTTTTAATAAGACAAAAAACTCCCAAGCTTAGCAGTGCCACATTGACTATACCTGTGTCAGAAATCACTGTGGTACCTGACTAACACCGTGGAGAAAGCTGAAGAAGTCAGACTCCAATAACTTTTGGACTTGCGTATGAGCTTTGGCCTGCGTAGGAGGGTTTTGGCATATCTCAGAAGATACTCAGTGTCTTTCAGGATCGTGAAATCATGGAATGCTTTCGATTAGAAGCGATTGCAAAACCCTTGCCATGGGCAGGGACACCTTCCGCTAGACCAGGGTTCTCCAAGCCTTGTCCAACCTGCCCTTGGACACTGCCTGGACATACACTGGGGATGGGGCAGCCACAGCTACTCTGGGCAACCTCACCACCCTCACAGGGAAAAATTTCTTCCTGATATCCCATCTAACCCTGCCCTCTGTCAGTTTAAAGCCATTCCTCCTTAACCTGTCATTCCATGCCCTTTTCCAAAGTCCCTCTCCAGTGCTCTTGTGTCCCCTCCTGGAAAGTGCTCCAAGGTCTCCCTGGATCCTTCACTTTCTCTGTTGGATCTATTGATCTAACCAAGGTACCTCATGGCTTACTGTTTTGGAGCCCCGCCTGTGTCCTCATAGTTTGTTGTTTGTTGGTTTTGGTTTTTTTTTCTCTAATGCAATGAAAATTAATCAGTTGCTCCAGAAATATTTGTGCACATGGAAATGAAACAAACAGGTTGGGAAGCCACAGGGACACGACAACTCAGTCATTTTGTGTCACAAGTTCACTTTGTAAGCAATACAAAATCCGTGCAGGATTGTAAAAGAGGTATTTTGCATTCATTTTGGTGGTGATTTATGTAGTCCCCAGGGAACACATCCCTCAGATAAACAGTGAGCCAAATTTCAGTTGCAGAAATGAGTGCACTATTGATTCAATGTTACAAAAGTCTAAAATAGCCACTCCACAGATTGCTGCTTCTTCCTTCCCTCCCTTTTCAGGTTCTTGGATTAAACTATATCTCTGCTGATGAGTAGGGCACAGGGAAGGGGAGGGAAAAACCTATGTGGTGGAATTTTTAAGGTGAACACACTTGTTAGGGAAGTCATCATGAAAGAGCATATACGCAAGCCAGAATATAATTTGCAGTCATTTACCAGAGCAATGAGGTGTTAGACTTCACAGCCTCCTGGTTTACTTCTGCAAGGCTGCACAAGGCCTCACTGGGGAAGGTGGCAAGTCTGTGATGACCACAGAAGCTGACAAGAGCATGTCTGAATCCCTGCAAAGCCCTTGCTTGCAGCTGCAGTCATTACCTCTTCACTACTGGCTTGTTTTTTGTTTTTTTTTTAATCTCTGCTGCTTACTAAAATGTAATTACCAAGCTATTAATTTTTCCCTTTAACCATTTATGATGCTTTTTGTGATAAAAGGTGAAAACTGGCTTTATTTTTTTTTTTGCATATCAATGAGAATCGGGGAGAAATATTATGTGGTGCGTGATAAACCAAATGCATTTGGGGGTTTTAGAGGTAGTTAACAATGAAGATTGCTTCAGTGCCTGCATTTAGAAGAAAATTGCTGAGGTGTTTATCCCTTAGAGAGAGACCATTTGCATGAATATGAAAGAAAAAGGCAGTTCTATGAGTTAGGGAGTGTAGCACTGAGGAATTTTACTGGCATTGTGGAGAATTGATATGGTGATTTCATCCATATTTAGGAATGAATAAAAAGTAGATATCATCTCCCTGGTGATGGACTGCATCTTTTCATTATTGCACATGACAAACCATCTTGGGGAGAGCAGGATTAATAAAGTTAACAAAGGCAGAGTTGCAGAAAACTGTCAAATATATTATCACGTGGAGGCAGAAGGGCAATTAGAGTGGGAACATTGAGAATCTCAGTGAAAAGAACCTGTATCTGGAGGCAGAGTCTGAGTGCCAGTGCATGTTATTTACTAGTTCCTCAGCAAGAAAGAATGGTCACTTTGTGATGTTATATTTTGTAGTCCTGAGTTATTTTATTGGAAGTTGCTCAAATCTGTCTTTTTCTCCCTCTTATTTATTTCCCTTTACTTACTTTTTTCTATCAGGCTGGTGTGGCTCAATCTTCCTGCATAAGTCATGATGCAGGACATGTGAATACAGAATAGTGAGTGCATATAAAATGTTCTGCAGTTAGGGAAAGGGCAGTGAAATAGTCATCCATCAGTGCTCAGGATGCAAAGGAATATTGACGCCTGTTTTTCACAAGGCTTAACTCTGCACGGTCTGTGACTGAGAACAGTGCAAGATAGGATGGGAAGAACTATCACAGCTGAGAAGAGAAGGGGAACCTGAATCTATAAGTTCACTTGTGGGAAACAATATGATTTCACTGATGCTGAAAATAGATAGTGTCTAACAATGATTTCAAGTCAATAAAAAAATAATCTCACAAATCCATTATTTTCAGACAGAGTGAAAGCTTAACATACCGGTTTAGAGGCTCAGACTCATTTGGGTCTGATTTGGGAAGATGAGACCAATGTCATCATGAGTTACCCTTATTGAGTAATTCATATTAAGAAACTGCTATCTTTATTTTTAATAAATTTCTCTTTACATTCAGGACTTTATGCGTAAAGTCTCTTCTGCAGTCAGAGATTAAAGATGTATTAAGCAGCGGGAAGGAATCCATCTCTTTCAGTGAGGACACATTAGTTCTTAGAAAGAATACTGATCTGAAGTCTAATGCAATATCATCTCTTCTCTGGGACTGAAAAACTGTTTCTGGAGTAAACAGGTTGTTGCTGAAGAACATTAAATGTAAGGGAAAGTAGTAGGAGGAAATTATTTTACAAAGTTTTCAGCCAAAATTTTGTGAAAATCAGGAATGCAAATCTGTGTTTGAATTTAATAATCAGTGCATGTCTAATTGTGTTTCTTACGTTGCTGACCATTCACTTACTTGGCCCACTGAGCCTGGACCATCTTCTTGCCCATAGGCAAAGTCTTGTGGTGCTCCCTGTCAATCCTAGGTGAGCTAACCTGGAAAACCCCTGGAAATCAGCAGCTAAAAAGC
Source organism: Ifrita kowaldi (assembly GCA_013398055.1). NCBI lineage: Eukaryota > Metazoa > Chordata > Aves > Passeriformes > Cinclosomatidae > Ifrita > Ifrita kowaldi. The sequence continues at coordinate 64,859 of VZRS01006148.1, forward strand.
AATGCTGCTATTTACCACAGAAATGGATATCATACCTGTGTGTCTTCCAGAAAGAACACCTGTCATGAATATTCTCCTTCTTTTGTTTCCCTTTCTGGGTAAATAAATTACCTTAAATGGGGTTTGCTGGTTGTCTACTAAATTACAGATTAATTTCAGTGCCTGTCTCAGCTTTATCCTTGTACATTCCCAGAGTTAAGAAAAGACTACTGATTTTGTACAATGTGGAGTTTGTAACATTGCCTTGGAAGGCTGTCAGATAAAGCTCAGAAAGCCATTAGTCTGCTAAGAACTTGGACTGAATCTCTTTTATCTTCATACTTTTCCCATCATCTGTGATGTGCATTTTGTTCCCAGTACAAATTCACAGAAGGAAAGGGATATTGCTGCTTTACAACAGAAGCAAGAATTCTTTCCTGTAATTATAAGGCGTGAGACACTGCCTGATCATTAATCAAGGGACTGATTATAATAATAATCCACTTCTACTGCAGGCTTATGGGCTAATTCTCATTTATTACTAATCCCATTTTGAACTGCTCCTGAATCATTACTGGAACAGGCAAAAAAGAGGTTGTGAGAGATGAGTTTGATGTACAACCAGAACAGTGCAGAGACTTGACAAGGAGAAGAATCAATCTCTGTCCTTCAGTGTTTAAGCCAGAGCCCCTGCATTTTCTTTGGTCTGTGTCTGAGCTGTTACTCAGCTCCCTTCCTTCCTCCCAGTGATGTGGCAGATGGTTCAGGCTGGCACAGGTGGCTGAGTACCACCTGCTGCAAATTTTTCGCTATCTTTTGCTATGCAACTCTTGTTGTTGTTGTTGTTGTTGTTGTTGGCAAAATATGGCTGGAAATAGGAGAGAAGCAAGAAGAGAGTGTGAAGTGATGTTGATAATGTTCTGTGCTGTCTTGTTTTCTGCTGTGTCATTGCTGGGAACCTGTAGCTGGTGCAAGCAGGACTCCTGCGAGCAAAGGCAGCAGGTTGGGAACTTCGGCTTCTGTGATGGAAGAAGTGTTCCTTTCTTATCTCACAGTGTTACTCAACCCATGCTGAGGAGCAGCATTTCCCGCTGCTGCATGCTGTGAAGGAAAAAATCCTCTATTGGCTTCAGGCATTAGATGCTACATTCTCTTGATCTTTTCAACTCAATTGGAAATAAAACTGCCTTGTAGAAGCTAAATGAAAAGTTTAGAATGGAGAGGAGGACTAGCCTTATCATCCAAATGCGTGAGGGATATGACTGGGCAGGGCCTGGCTGGTACTGTGGACATCAGAGGCAGGGCTCTGTATTTAGCCTCTGTTGAGGTAGTGAGAGAGGTAAAAAAGAAAAAAAAACACCCCAGGCATCTTAAACCCTTCCCTGAGGATGGGCTGAGTTACTCTCTGGAGTCAATCATGTGTCCCCAGTGACTGCAGAGAGAGACCTGAAGTCTAAATAAAGCTATGATTCTAAATGTACAATACCCAACTACCTCTTCAGGGGGCAGAAACCAGATGAAATAAGGCCCATCCTTCACATCTAGATTAGTACTGGTATTACAATACTTAGGTATACTATCCAGCTAACATCCTACCCGGATACTTTCTCGTTTGAAATGTAGTTGCTGCAGGTTTCTTGCTGCTTGCTATTACAAATAAGCTTTTAAAAACTACTTGCTTTTGTCCCCTCCTCCCCTCACAAAAAATGAAAGACTAAAAAAATCCATGAAAACCAAATAATTATCACAGCACTTCTCACCAGTGTACTTTCATTAGGTAAATCTATTTCAAGAGGGAAAAGAAAAGCACACTTTATGACAAGCTGCGCCAGGTGGATGGTATGTAATCCCAAGGAAGTCAACTGTGATGCTTATATGAGTAAGAGAATTTACTAACAGAGATATGGGAGGTTTGCACCTTGGCTTTTTTGCTAAAAAGTATTCTTTGTCCTTATCGGCAAAAATTTTCCTGAGATAGAAGGAATCTCAACTTACTTTTAATAAAAAATTCCAAGTGAATAGTTTCACAATGCAGTTTCACATATTTTTAATTGTTTTTATTTTTGCTTCTATCGCTATTTGAAGATTTTTTTCCCCTCCCCCTCAGTTTCCTGTGTCCTTTTTGTTCATTTTATCCTTGTTTGTTCATTGTCACAGATGAACAATGTCCTGCCTGTTTGCAAGAACATATCCCACCCCTCAAGTGTTCACTATAAATGTAAAAAACCCAGTTTATAATAAGAATGACCCCTGTGGTAATCAGGGAGACAGTTTTGATTAAGAACATCTGTTAGCAGATTCCCGGTCCTAAAGTCAAGCAGAACATAAGACAAGAAGATATAGAAAGTGACATTCTTCAAACTGTGAGGCTAGCCTCCCTGGGGAGCCTCTGACCTCTTCCAGAGATACAAGCCAAGATCATAAAAAAAGGAACAGACATCAAAATGTGTGGAGTGTGTGTGTAGTTTGAAAAACATGACACCTTTGTTTCGGAGGTGCTGCATCTTAAATTTCTAAGCACCACACTTCTGAGGAGCGTGGGGAAGGACTGCACTTCTGAGCCATGTTTACTCCTCAAACGCATGGCCACAAAATGAAAAAGAAGGGACACGGATGGCGACCCCCTGCTCATTGCCTTGTCCCTTTTTTTTTTGTTCTTCTCTTCTCCCTCTTTTTTCCTTTTTGGGGTTGACAAGGCCATCTCTTAGCTATGCACAACGTGGGAATCTGGGAGAAATGGCTTCACTTCATAGCTCTGCGAGTGTAAAATGGTGATGTGGGAGATACTGCTTCTAAACAACATCTATTCTGAGTTGCATAAAAGCTTTTGTAGCCCAGCACACCTTCTCCAGCATTGATCAGGAGGAAATACTTAGGAAATAGTAAAGAAACAAACTTAATCTTGCTGCTCAATGACTTTGTTTCCTCTTCTGGAGGCATTAAGATAGTCGTCTTATTTGGAAAGGATTCTGATCTCTAATGAAAAAACCTCAATGTACTAGTTCCATTTATATATCCATGATAACACTATCAATTTTAAAATTAATTAATCATATTGTTCCTTATGAAAAGTTTTCTTTTGTTCATTGTGAAAAGTGAGATAAAAGAGTGTAAATCCAGATGAAGGAGAGAAAACAAGGGAGAGAAACATTTTCTCTTTGTTAAGTTGTTTTCTTAAAAGCTTCCAGGAAAAGAGAGCATATGCAGGAGGATGAAATGTAGAAAGAGGAATGCTCTCCCAAGGGTAGGTATGGAAGTATTTCTTCAGCTTGACTGTATTGGATTATGAAAGACAAAGTGTTGCTAAGAGTTGAAAATTTTGAGAGATTAAAAGGCAATGAGATAGGTTTCTATAGGTACGCTGGCAACTCCACAAACATCAGGAAAATTGTGGGTCTGCTGGTGGAATGAGTGTGTTCTAATGATAAGGAACATGGAATGTACAAATACACTCAAGGCTTTCTCTATCCCAGCCTTCAGTGGCAAGATCTGCTCTTATGGCTCCAGGGCTTTATGCCTCCTAGGAAAGTTTGAGGGAGAGAGAGAGCAGAGGGGGACAAAAAAGGAAGAAGCGAGTCAAGCTGGGCGTAGGCAGTTCAGTGGAGCAGGATGAGACACATTCAAGCATGTTGAGGCAGCTGCTTTTTATCATTGTGAGGACATTCTGATACCTTTGAAAAATTGTGTCAGATGCCTGATCACTGATGAAAGGCAAATGTGACATCTTTTTAGGAGCAACCTAACCATTGAGAGACTTACTTGCCGATGTTCTTCGACAGCAGGTAAAAATACGTAGCCTTATGAGGATTAGTGACTTTTTTTTTCCTGCATTAAATTATACTGGAAAAAGAAAAGGAAAAAGTTATGCTGCCTTCTTTCAACTTTTAGGAAAGTTTTGTTTTGCTTCTATCCAGACTTGATGCTTGTTCTCAAGTATCACATCTCCTAAGAAGAATGATGATTTGGTTTCAAGAGAGTTTTTACCACACTTTTCAGTTAAGTCTTAGTCATAATACACAAGAGAGTACTCAAGACTGATGTCAAGCTGCAAAGTGCTTCAAGCATGACAAATCTTCACTTTAATTCTCAGAACTGATTTCTTTTTGAGGGGGTGCGATTTCCTTCTGTCTCTTCCCCATGGCATTTACTGACTTGGGAATGTTTTGTATTTTCCCCTTATTGAGTAGAAATTTGTATCCACTATTCCTGAATGATTTTTAAGAGGTGCCTTTCACAGCAAGAAACAATTAAAGAAGATATAAGTGTGCAGATGCACAGATATACTGTTGATTATTTTATAAGGGAACCAGGCAAAATATAAAAATAACACTACTGAAAAATCTGTAAAGCCTTAGACTTTATCTCTATCTACACCTGAACATTCACAAAACCCAGGTGAACTTGAGTTTAAGTTCTGTGTACTGTAGCTTAGCACAAAAAAAGAGTGGAATCTGAAGCAAGGCTTGAACTTAAAAATTAACAAAGAGATTTAGTTGCATCTTAGTCCTTTATCTTTTATATATGATATGCATACAGAGTTGCAAAGATTTGATCACACTTATTGGACATTATATTTATTCTTTCTCTTAGTATATATTACTGTGTTGAGGTTCCTGGTGAACGGAGGAAAAACCCATTTCTTTTGAAATGAAAAACCAGGTTTATTTATGTTTGACCTTGGAGTCCTTGACTTTGTACTGAGCAATCATGCCAAGGGGAAAAAGCTGAGAAATGAATGTCAACATCAAAAAATTGGAATGGAAATGACTAGCTGAGTTAACAACAGCACGCAAAGTCCATGTCCTCAATCCAGTTTGCTCAGAATACTTAATGCCTCTGAAAATGGATCACTGCAAACATGACACTAAAGTATTTTGTCTGTTTAGTCTAATATATCAGCAGCAATAATGTGTCATAATGAAAAATTGCACAGGTAAATTCATTCATATCCTGAAATTCTTAACTATGCCCCGGCATGAACCAGAGCGTGTAGGTAGATGATTCTGACTCAAGAGTGGCAGTCCCTAAAAGCTGAGAACTCTGCCCCTTTGGAATGATTCAGTGTGTGTGAAATTAGGAGCCCAGGGTCTCCTGTCAGTCAGGGAAAGCCATTAAGCATCCCTGGGGAGTGATCCTGGGAGTACTCGTGCTGTAGAATGCCACTTACTGTGAGTAACTTAAACAGGGATGTGTGACCTAATTCCTTCTTGGTTTGCCATAAATGGCTGTAAATGAGTGTACAAAGTTCTGAGCACTTCCTAGAGGTGGATCACCTCACTTAAACAGAGCTCATTCTTTGTAAAAGGTGGTGCGGAGTTGTCATACAGTGCGACAGTAGCTGATTTATGAAATTTCTAACTCAGGGAGACAGGTCATCTGGACTGGGCTTTAGGTTCCATGTGAAAGCATGTACTTTTAGCTAGCAGCTCCACTCAGTTGTATAAACCCTCTAAAGATAAATAATACGTGCAAAAAAATAGATAATTAGATAACTAATGGTATAACTATTTTCCATCAGCAGAAGCAGCCTGTAGTCCATTAACGACATTGAATTGTTTACCACTTTTTACAAGGACAGCTTAGATAGTGGAGTGCCAGCTAAACAGTCAGCTAAATTCAGAAACCTAATCCACAAATTTAACTTCACTGAAGGTTTCCACTGTCTGCTCAGCCTGAAAGAATCCTGGCCTAGTTCTGTTCCTCCTACTGATGCCTTTTCCTGGTCTTAAAATCAAGAATCAAACACAGTTAGAAGGGAAAAAGCGGTTTTACCTCAGTATTGATTTTAAGGATCCTTAGGTGCACCACGTCCAGGTCAAATGCACCCCAATGCACACTGCAATGCGCATCCACAATAGATCAGATATAACATTATAGGTCTTACTAATTGGCATATCTATCAAAGATTCCCCAATGAGAGGCTCCAGTGAGCCCCCCTGCCCAAGAAACCTTCCCCTGGATGGTTCTATCTCAGTTTACAAAATGTGTTCTGGAGAGGACCTTGGTCTCTGGGGTTTCTGAGATGTTTGGTCTCCTAGCTTGACAAATCAGTCTAAGAATGTAGGCTAAAAACCACTAAGAATACAAAAGTTATAAAAAGGTACATAAAAGGGGTATAAAAGAAAAGGCAAAAAATCATCATGGCATCACTATAAAGGAGACTCCCCTACTAATCATGGCGTAGAGCAGTTCTGAGGGACTGGTGCGAAGAGGAGAAAATCAGGGTCACAAGGGATGGGCACTGCAGTGAGATCTTTGTTCTGGTATAAAAGCCTGTGGTCTGAGGGCAGGTAATGGATTTAATGACTGTGTTTAGTCGTTAACGCTCCTTGCCCTTAACTTGGAGACTTTGAATGTGATCTCTAGTTTTGTATTGCACCATTTGTTCATCTAGTTGCTATCTAATGTAAATGGCAGGAAAAGACCTGGGAACAGAGATGCAGCTCTGTTCAGTGTCTTATCCAAACTGTAGAGTGCGGAATCCTTTCTGCTTGATATCTTCTCGTTCAGCTGCCCTACTGCCTGCACGTCCAGTTTCAAGAGGATCGGCCATGTTATGACCTGATCCACTCTGTCTTGCAGCCTGGTAGTTAATAAACCCTCCTGGGGTGATACTGGTAATAATTTAGAGATTTTCAAATTCTGAGTAAGTCTCAAAGCAGAATCCTATCCTCAAATTACCTATTAGTCTGCCATTTTGAAGCTTAGTTGGATGAACTTTTTCTGGCAGCAGGTGAAATGTTTTGAATGATATATAAAGACCTTGGGTGAAAGATACATCAGAAATAAGTGATAATGGTCAACATGAAAGTCTATTCAGAGGAGGTATTGTCAATCAACATGAGCAACTATTGAGAAAGATTTAAGACAGAGACTTTTAAAAAAGCATAAGAAATCCATTTCCCTTCAATTTTCAGCAAGTGCTGAGGATATATATATGTAAACTAAACTGTTTTAAAATATCCTAGCCTAAATTCCCAATAGAGTAAAAAGCACAGGATTTGATGCTGCATCCTGCTGCTCACAGAAATGGTCCAATGTTGATGTGTGTATTCCTTTTTTATCAGACCTTCCTGCATCTTAATATCTCTGGAGAACTGATTCTGTCAGGAGGATTCTGATCCTGACCAACTGTTGCCATGGTATTGGGTTATTCTGGGCTGTGATCAAGAAAAGCAAACAAACTTGAGAAAGAAACTGGCTTTAAAACATATTCTCAAGACACAGTGCCTGAGACTAGGTTTTGAAAACTAAATCTTATTTTTTTTTTTTTTACAATGTGGCAGTTATTAAATGCTTCTGGAAAAAAAAATACCAGTAAAAAGAAGCATTGCTGTGACAATAAATGCATATATAAAAAGAAAGAAATGGAGGAGAAAATCAGGTCGATTCTAGCACTGTTTGAAATTGTTCATTCTCATGTAATGGCATTATCCCACACTGAACTGAAACCCCCATCTTTTCTGAGAGCCTTTAAAAGAGTAAAACTTTTTGCAGATTGGATTCCTGTTTTGCTAGGTACTATTCCAAAGCTGGTGGGAATCAATGAATGTCTTTTTGATATTACTGAGCTTTTGAATTGAGTGCATAATAAGTAATTTGTACCTGTCTCCAATCCCTAGGAGGTAATATAGCTTCTTTTACACCTGTTAATATTCATTCAATTGCAATTCATCTGTTTGTACTGGCAGCGCTGCAGAAGTTTCTGGTAATACATGAGACAATATTTTCTGTATGAAGGAACTTGCAGAATAAGTTCATATTCTAAGAGGACGGAGCTCCCTTGATGGGAAAAGAAAAAAAAAAAACATCCTAAGAGAAATCCTTATTATTGGGGTTGATGAACCCAGCAGGATGCACAGATTTCAGCAAGAAGTGTTTACAACGGTAAAACAAGGAATGCGAGTCTACGCAGGGAATCGGGGAAGTTTTCTGCGAGTTTGTTATTTACGGATGGATAATTTTGTTTGCCAAATTACTGAGCGTGTTCTTCCTGTTCTGCAGGCAGAATTCACAGCCATGAGGGACCAGTACATGCGAGGTGGAGAAGGCTTCATTATCTGCTATTCCATCACAGACCGCCAATCCTTTCAAGAAGCAGCTGAGTTTAAGGAACTCATTTATCGCGTCCGGCACACCTATGACATCCCCGTGGTGCTGGTGGGAAACAAAATAGACCTTGAGGAGTTCAGGCAGGTAAGCGAGTTCTCCACTCTTTTTAGCTTGGTTTTCCTTGGCTGCCTCAGGGGTTTCTGAAGCATATGTTGTACAGTGCTACTGAGAATTATTAGCATAAGAAGATGTTTAACCAAAGAGCCCCAAACTTGTAATAAATTAAGGTCTTTGCGGTACTTTTCATTCATATGTTGTGGTACTTGAAGTAGCCTTGGCAAATCACATTCAAACTTACTCTGTTTTTACTTGAAAAACTTTGACTATTGTTGTCAGAAGACTTATATATATATTCATATATATGTATTCAACATAGAAAAAGCTTCAATCAGGATGTTTGTGGAAAAAAACTTGGGTTCCTTTGATGTTGCCAGCCGCTAAACGGAGGTTGTCTTTTTTCCCCAAACATACTAGATTTGATTAAAGGTTTTTCAACCTCAGACTTAAAAAACATCAACAACAACAACAAAACCACAAACAAACAATCAAAAAATTGTTATAATAAAGAAATACATATGAGATTACATTTGCCTGAAGATCCAGTGACTGTGTTGTTAGAGGGTTCAGGTAAAATGGGGACATTTTGAGAATTGAAGACTTGAATTCACTTTGATTTTTATACGAGATTTCAGCTACTGCCACCCATAGAGCAGCAGATTTTTTCAAGTACAAGGCTGATAACTGTGGCTCTCTCAATGTCTTGAATAATCTTTGCTCACTCTTTTCCTTTTGCTCCCTCTCTACTTCTTCCTTACTCTTTGTACTGGTGAGTTAGAGAGAGATAACATTAGAATGGCTTGATTGTGACCTGGTACTGAATGGAAAATATGCCTAATCTTAAACAGAGGGTTGGAACAAGAAGGAAAAAGATGAAATTTTTTTCCATTATGGAAATTTTAACAACTGATACAACTATGACTGCTTACAAATGCCTGACTTCTGTGCAGACATATGTAACACTTAAATAAAATGGTGGGTTTTTTGGTTCATTAGCATCTGTGCTCACATAATCCTGTATACTGTTCTCCACTTATGCTGTCACTCTTCTCCCCATTTCTTTGTCGTCTTTATTCTACCTGAAGAAAATCCAAGACAGCATTGAGCTTGAAATTAGTTTTAAAGACCTGATTATGTACATTTAAAACTTCACATCTGTTTTCCAGATCATTGGCTTCCTCCCTAAATCAGGCTGTGACAAAACCCTGATGGTGACAATCCAGCTGCAGTTTAACAGGCAGCATGGGCTTCAAAGAGCAGTGCCATGTGCTAATACGCCAGAGGGGAGGGATATGTTTTTGGGGAAGGATGTGGATTCAGTGGTTTTGCTGAGAGAACAGGACATTGCACTTGACCCCAAAGCAGGATACGATTGATTACCAGCAGTTACACAGAGATGAGGTTTCAGGAGTATTTTCTTTCCTAATTGGTACAAAGACACTCTTGCACCCATCTTTGGCACTATCTCTTTCTGACCTTACTTTTTGTTGAACTTTTATATTTTAGTCACTGTCAACATATATAAAAACATATGCCTGATTTAAATACTTTTACATGCCCGATGATCTTGTCTGGTCTCACAAACAGGAAAATTATTGTGCATGAATGCCTGGATTGGATTTCCCCAACAACATTGAAGATTGAGGGGCATGGGGAGGAGTTTGGGATTAGTATTTGAAATTATGCCTGTGAGATGTGATAGACACATTAAAAACTGTTCTATAAGGTCACCACTGATGATCCTGCCCGAAAGTGTAAACAAAAAAGTCCAAATTGTAGTCCTAAGTTTTTAAAAGTTTTCAATGAAACAGGATTTAGATCTTCAGAATGTTTTCCTCCATAAACCCTCTACAAATGTCAACGGTTGGCAATGTCAGAACGGTTTTCTCAAATATTTTGCAATCCAGATTTTGACCCTTAAATCAAAGACTAATGAGGTAATGCAAAGCAGATCTGCTCCTTTAAATAAAGCATTTGAATATGACTATGTGTCCATAAGCAAGTTGTATGAACCAACTGTAGAGCAAAGCAATTTATTCTGAAGTCCATATTTTGGGATATTCTTTTTAAATCTAGACTATGTCTACTCCATGGCTGTTGTCTGCATAACTAATTGGTGCTAAGGTGTATAAATTGTCCTCCCAGAGTGTATCTTCTCCTAAATTTCATCCATTTTAGATCATGTTTTCAGATACCACTCCACAACTCAAAGCAAATCATGGTTAAGCGGGGGTGATGAGCTAATACTTCTCAAAGTACCTCCCTGACCTAAACTGAAGACCCAGCGTGTGGGAGGACACTTCTGTGCCCAGCTTTAAGCGCATATTAATGCACCTCAGTGTTTCATTATCTCAGAACTGGGACATGAGGCTGTGCTGAATGTTTAACAAACACTGAAACAAGTTTTATCTATGCTCTCTTGTAAGGTTAAGCAATATCTAAGTAACTGGACGAGGTCTGGGAAGGTAGAATGAAAAGGATCTTTTCAAGGTCATGCACTGTGGTTACAGCTTCGTTAAAAGCATTTGGATGGCCGAGAGTGACAGCCCGCTAACTGTGGAGTGACAGGCAGCAATGAGCTGGTGATGTAGGACATTAACATATCAATGAACAAACAGGGAGGTACATAAGCACACCAAATTCAAGCCGCTGAAAAATAGTAGGTGTCAGAATGCAATCAACCAGATTGGAATTTGACCAGGGCACCAGGGCTAATATTGTGGATTTGTTTAATGACATTTTTCTCCGATGAATTTCATTAAAATAACTATAATGCTATTCATGTTATTTCAAGACACATTAAGTTCAACATTCCCGGGCATCATTTCCATTTAATGACAATTCTGCAACAATCAGACAGGCCATAGTGGCTTGGCCAGACAAAGCTTTTGTTTGAAATGTGAATCCCTACACAGTACAATTAATGATGTATGCTGCTTTCCTCAAATCTATCAACAGGACTGCAAGAATAAAACTAATCTGCAATTAAAATTGTGACTTAAGAGGAAACACTGCTGAGAAACAAAACCAATGAGCTTATTATTTTTAAATGATATTTTTATTTTATGATGGCTTCAGTGAAATTATAGTCTTTGTGTGTGGCTGTGACTTTTAATGTCCTAAGAAATGGCTTTGTCTGTACTCCTTAAACCAAGTTTTAGTTACATTCACCAGCCCAAAGAATAAACACTTTCAATTTTCTCTGAACAATATGGGGGAAAAATTGTGCAAAAACTGGGAGGAAAATAGAGTAAATCATTATCTTGATGTATATGTGGTGGCAAGGCACCCTCCATCCCCCAGTGAACAGGCACGAATGGTTAAGGCATTCATGGAATCATGGAATAGTTTGTGCTGGAAGGGACTTTAAAGCTCATCTCATTCCAAATCCCCTGCCGTGGGCAGGGACACCTTCCACTGGACTGGGTTGCTCCAAGTCCCATCCAACCCGGCCTGGAACATTTATCTATGTCCATTCCCTAATTTTTCAGCCATTGCTCTAAGAAATATTTAAGTATTATATGCATTACATTCCATAGCTGTTAGATAGAAAAACAAAGTGTTTGATTAGGTAACATTTTAATTTCAGTGTTTTCAAACAGCAAAGTCATTAGATCAGTAAATGTATGCTTTAATTACCATCAGACTTTCAGAAACGTGTAGGACCAGCTGTTTGAAAATGCTGATCCTTTCACTTTAGGTAAACCTTGTCACTTTACTCCAGATGAACACCTGGTTCTTACTGTTTAAAGCATGTATAACAGATAAATATCTAATTAGAACATATTCATTTTCAAAAAATAACATTAAAGCTATTCAAGGTCATGCCATACTAATGCTAAATTGCAGCTTTATATAAAAATATTTAATAGTTAGGACTTGTGGCATTACTGAAATGTTGGTTAGAAAATACACAAAAGCCTTTACCTATGGATCATTCCAAAATATTAATTACATTGAGCAATGCAGAGGGGAACTAACTACTCAAGGTCCTTTGAATAATGTGTTGTTAAGTCTGAGCTATAAAATATTCTTTCTAGAAGCTTTTTCAAACTTTAATGTGAATGTCAGAAGCCCTCTGGAAATTCTAGCCAGGCAGAAATGTAACAGCCTTCACGGTGCAGTTTTTCCTGTATGCTTTTTTCTGACCCCAGAGGAATCAGCCGTGGGCTCAGTTGAGTCCATGGATAATATGTTGATGTCCATTTCGTCCAAAGTTTGGAGGGCAGTTCATGTTTTTTCCAGCTCCTGGTCTCTCTGGGAAGCCTCTCATCAAAGCTGTTAGTTTTGCCAGTACAGTCTTGCTCCTGAAAAGAGTTATGCAGCTGTTTACCCCTCCACCCATGGGTTGTCTTACCGGCTTCAAGCAAAAATCTGAGAGGAGCAGTGCCTCTAAAAGCATTTCCCTCTCAACCCTCTCCTTTAGTAAGAAAAGATGCCTTTTTCATCCAGAACTGTAGCGATAGAACAAGGGGGAATGTGCTCCAGCTGAAAGAGAGTCGGTTTAGATCAGATGTCAGGGAGAAATTCTTCGCTGTGAGGGTGATGAAGCCCTGCACAGGTTGCCCAGGGAAGTTGTGGCTCTCTCGCCCCTGGAAGTGTCCAAGGCCAGGCTGGACAGGGCTCAGAGGAGCCTGGGACAGTGGAAGGTGTCCCTGCCCATGGCAGAGGGTGGAACGTGGGGGTCTTTAAGGTCCCTTCCAACCTAAACCACTCCGTTGCTCTGTGATTCTACCATTTAATGTGGAACAAAAGATTACTTGGAGTGCAAATGTATTACAGAGGTTTCATTGTCTTTTTTTCCTAAAGTTTTATTATATCGTAAAATAATTCTCAAACCAGGATTACAGTAAGTTTTCATGATCAGACCCAGCTGAATAGTCTCACTTCAGTGAGGTTTTACTCTGGATTTTGCTCAAGATAAGCTGACTGGTTATCGGACAACGTGAGTGTCAACTTTTAGATTTGTCATTTCGACAGCTGCTCTATTTTCATGCTTCTCAAACCTTGAAATATCTGTTGAGTCTGAGACAGATAAAGTTTTTGTTTTGTTTTGTTTTCTTTTGTTTTGTTTTCTTTTGTTTTGCTTTGTTTTGTTTTGCTTTATTTTTCAAAGAACTTGGTTTGGTTTCTTTTGTGTGAGTAACTGTTTGGTATATATATCAAAAATTGTCAGTCTGTACCTTCTGGTGCCTGGTTGAGACACCAAAAATACTTCAAGAATATGATATTATATTTTACTTTTATTTTTATTTTCCTCTGCATAACTATGAAGCACTGTTTACTAGATGCTCTCTTACTCATATTGTGAATCATGAAACTGCAGTATTATGAATTCCTTACCTTAGCATCAGGCTGAATTCCGTTGCTTTTGGGATTAAAACTGCTTTGAAATGTGTAACTGTACTTTAACACCAGCAGTTCCATTTTCTCTTGAAAACATTGAGGTAGTCTGAACTAAAGAAAGACTCTTGTTTCCCATTATTCAGACTAGTGCCCTACACAAAGAATAAAAGGTTTCAATTCTCCTTCTGAACTTTTTAAGTGCAAGTCAAGGGAGATGCATTTTTGCTGCTTATTGACAAAGAATAGTATACATTTGTGCTAATTGCAGACATTGTAAATGGTGAGATTAAATGACTTGGCCAGGCTCTCTATAAAATCCATGCAGAAAACCAGGATTTATCACATGTCATAGAAGTGTCTCATAAAATGAGATGTATCTGCCTGGGAAGAAGTCTGTCTTGCTGCTGACAGCAGAGGGAGGCTCAGACAGCCGCCTTCCTTGCCTTTTCACAGTGGTACTGGGGTGAGATGGAGACTTACAAAATTGCTTCTGGCATCTTTTAGGTTAAGAATCAAAACTTACTGATTCATTCTGTTATTGCTGCTGCTAACTACACACTGTAGTTCTGAACCTTGCACTCATATTTCCTTTGGTTTTTGAATAAACAAAATCCTAGACAACAACTACAAAATCATAACAGAAATTTGATGGAAAAAATCCAGAGGAGAATATGGCACAGAAGAGCAAATTCTTCAAAACTATATTGTGTCCAGAAAAGGGCAGCTAGCAATGGGTCTGGAGCTAAAGTCAGATGGGCAGCAGCTTAAGGACCTGGAGGGGCTGAGCCTGGAGAAAGGGAGGCTCAGGGGGGACCTTGTGGCTCTGCACAACTCCCTGACAGGAGGGGGCAGCCGGGGAGGGTCGGGCTCTGCTCCCAGGGAACAGGGACAGGAGGAGAGGGAATGGCCTCAGGCTGGGCCAGGGGAGGGTCAGGTTGGACACCAGGGAAACATTTCTTCATGGCAAGGGTTGTCCAGACCTGGCACAGCTGCCCAGGGCAGGGGTGGAGTCCCCATCCCTGGAGGGATTTAAAAGCCATGTGGATGTGGTGCTTGAGGACATGGGTTAGTGGTGGCCTTGGCAGTGCTGGGGGAAAGGCTGGACTCAATGGCCTTAGAGGTCTTTTCCAACCTCAGTGATTCTGGGAGTCTATTTATTTGATTTTTTAATTTAATTTTTAGATTAAATCTTTCATCCTTTTTGATTCCATCTTGATTGTTCATTTCCCATGGATATTCATGTAATTCCATTTCCCATCAGTGACTGACGAAAAAGAACTACTTTTGTAAGGAGTTGCCATCATCAGTTATATCCACTTGCCTACATATTGCCTTCCCACATGATATCACATCATATTCTTTGTTTGGTCTTCAAAATCTGAACAATATAAGTCATTTTTGCAGTTTTGGTGGAGCTATGACAGTTGTCTGAATATTTGGAATTAAAACTACTGAAGTTGTCATGATGTTTTATTATCCTAGGAAACTGTCAGACTTTTGAATAATCACTTTCTTGCATTATCAAAATGCATATCTGGATTCTGTCATGCTCTTCTATGACTCTCATTTCTATTTACTTTTAATTGATTTTGATTTTTCAACATTTCTTTCCCACTGGTCATCGTCCTAAGAAGTCTTTCTCATATAGTTTTCAAAAAACAGTCTTTATAGTGTTTTCCCTCCCACCAAAGAAAGAAAGAAAGGAAGAAGGAAAAATAAAGAAAAAAAAGGGTGTGTGTTTCTCCATGCTAATGCAATTGTAGAATTAAATTTGGCAGTTGTAGTGTTTTGGAAGGAAATTCTATCATTATCAGCTTAACATTCATTAACAAATATTCATTTATACATAGTTTGCATCCTTGTCATTACAATGCTTTCATGTTTCCACAACCTCCCCCAAACCATGGCTTCTTATTACCCAGGCTGCAGTAAAAGCCATCAGACACACAGACAATTGCAATGAAACTGTTGGCTCATTTCTCAATTTATAATTGTGTTAATCTCTAGTGAGCCACCCAGTAGGTCCTGTGATTCCTTTAACATGGAGTAGAAGACATTTGAAGGGGACTAAGATGCAGATAACAAGCTGCTCTGTAGGAGAAGAAACAACAGCAAAACAATAGCTGCACTGCAGATAATAAAATGTTTATAATGGAAAACCTGAATATTCAGAGATAAAAACAAAGACACCTACTTGCTTGTAGCTGAAACAGGACAAAACAGGACACGTAGCCAGGGTACACACAGGGGAGGGTGCTGCAAGGTCACTTCCCTGCTAGGGTTATTAAACAGCAGCACAGTTTCATTTTTGAAATATCATATTGAAACATGTCATGTTTCACATGTCATATCATGCACATATCATTTTGAAAGGCTCCCAGTACTTCCTGTCTCCACCTGCTTTAACTTCACCATCCACCTCGGAGATTTTTGTCCTTTCCATGTACTGGATCCTGACTTGGCATGACCATGTGTGACTTCAGTGGGAGAACACGTCAGAGGAGAGGTGTGCAGGTACAGAGAGGCCCTCTCACCACTTGCCTTATTGATAGAGGTTGCTTCTCAAGGTGAACTAGGGCTGAGATTTGTCAGCTTGTCCTGCAAATTAGCACAGATTCACTCTGGTGAGGGTTTTCACATGACGGTCATGCCACAGGATCTTTCTTTATAATTAAAGCAAGTAAGTCATGTGGCCAAACTTCCACACAAAACTCCTGAAGGGGTGCAGGAGTGTAGGGCTTGTTAGCAAGCAAGTTCAGGGTGCTGCAGCTTTCCTCAGAATCCCTCACAGGGAAAGATGTTGGCTACACAGTGACCACACAGAGAGGCAGTGCTTGCAGGGGAAACCACGGTGGCATCATTTGCTGGGTGACTGGTGCTCAGTCAGCAACCTCTACAGATGCCTGTGATGGATTCTTGTTGTGGTTTAACTCCAGACAGCAACTAAGCACCGTGCAGCCACTCGCTCATCCCGCTCTGCTCCTGGTGGGGAGGAAAATTTAAAAGCAAACAAAAAAAAAAAGTAAACACTTTAATAATTGAATCAAAGTTAAGTATAAGATAATGATATTAATGGTAATAATGATGAAAGGAGAGAGAGGGAGGAACAAAGCCCAAGAGAAACAAGTGACGTTCACCACCCTCTGACCGATGTCCAGTGTGTCCCCAAACAGAAATAGGCAGCTCCTGGCCGACTGCCCGCAGTTTATGTCCTGGGCATGACATCCTCTGGTGTGGAGTATCCCTTTGGCCAGCTGGGGTCAGCTCTCCTGGCCATGTTTTCCCCTGGCTTTTAGTGTACCTGTTCATGGGCAGAACATGGGACACTGAAAATTCCTTTACTGGAGTGAGCACTGCTGAAGAACAGCTAAAATTTCACCGTGTTATCAACATTATTCTAATCCTTGCAAAGTAGCATGTTAATACAGGCAGCCACATTTACTGAGGGTGTTTTTTGTACAAAAATGTGAATTTCTGATAACCAGAATAACTTCCTATGTGTTTTTGCAGTAGGAGGTCAAGCCACTTGAAAGTAGAAACTTTGCGAGAATTTAATTACAGCTCATTATGGTGTTATTAATAATAAGAGCACGACCTAGCATTTAAAGAAAAGAAGATTAATCAGTTTAATCATCTTTGATTTTTTTAAGATTTGCTTGTATTCCAGTCTTAATTACTCATTTTTTTCCCCCCAGATGAATTAGGAAGTTAAATTTGTTCTTAATCATATCTAACTACTTGCCTAAGAATAGCAACATTAACTTCACACCCTGTGACATTGTTTAATTGTTTGTGCAGTCGTGACAATAAAAGAAAAAAAAAAAGTTCAAAAATCTCTTACCTGCCCCCAAAAAAAAGAGTCCAAAAAAGTAAAGGAAGAGGAAAACATGTATTAATATCCCATCCATGGTGTCCATATTTTACAATATAAATCCATGTAAAATGGCAGCTTCGGAACATCTGAGTAAATTTTCTGATATGGCACAGTTATTTCAAGAAGATCCAGGATATCACCTCTTATAAAATGACAGGAAAGCACATTATTGCACTTGAAACTGAAGATGTTAAACGTCTACAAAATATCAAAATTTGGGTATCAGTGTTAGCCACTCACATTACTAATCACACATTATTTCTGATCAGAATCCCTGTCTGGGAGTTAGAGCGTGGTATGTTGTTTATTTGAAGTTAATCTGTGTTGGGTTTGATACAGTGTAGTATATTCACCCACCTTCTCCTCATGAGTGTTGTTTCTAAAAGAAGGAAAGGATGGACTTCCCTTCTGCCATTACTGTATTTATTTCCTCTGTCCCTCAGGAAATATTCTTTCTCTCTGTTTCCATCTATGTCATTTTTACCACCTACTACAATTAAAAAATAGTAACGAGAAAAATTATATCTCTTGTCAACTTTTTAAAGTCATCTGGTACAAGGACTGACACAAATATGCAGGGGTTTGTGTGTGTTTGTGTCTGTCTGCATGTTTCAACACCGTAATCTAAGACCAACATTGTGCTCAGTACAGGATATTCATCAGCACCACGGGCCACCCTTTGGGTGTTCCTGTCATATATAATTAGACATTGAAATTTTGAATTCACTTTACATTTTCTCTGAGGTGATGGGAAATACATTGTCTTTACACTTAATGAAGATTTTCATTAGCAAAACCGTGGGATAATTCTTTGACTGTTTTCCTAGCTGTGACTAGTATAATACCATAGTAAAA
>VZRS01006148.1:88425-136258 GCA_013398055.1 Ifrita kowaldi
TGTCTGATATCTTTGCTCTTGCTAGGGTTTTAACCTTATTTGATAAATATCTGTGAAGAAAAAGAAGTTAAGTGTGGGAAGGGTCCATAGGTAGCAGCTCATTAATTACCTTGCTTAAAGCAACTTCCTTGCTTAAAGCATATACCCCAATCCTTTGTTTTATTAGGAGAGAACTAGTACTAGATAATTTTGTGAAAGGATAATTCCTAGATGAAATGTATCCATCAAGTTAAACTTCTGGGAAGAATTTTGTTGTATTCAGTGTTACATTGCTCTTTAGTCCCTGTGGAATCTTGAGCACCAAGACACAGCTAGATGGGACAATAGCAAAAGTGCCTTTTTACTCTATTCTGGAAATCTTTCCTGACATTCTTACTAACAGAAGTGAAGAAATTAATGTTAATAATAACTGAATTTTTCTTTATGCCAAAATATGTCTATCTAAGGCACAATTAATTTTTCAGAATTTGCTGGAGAATCTCCCACTGTTTGTACCATTGTTCTGTGAACACAAAGAGTGACATACTTTCCACTGTTGTCGACCTAGCAACTTTTATTTCACTTAAATTTAACTCACACGCACACAAAATGCTTTTTTTACTAATTCTGAAGCCCTATCATATAAAAAATACTTTTATATTTGTCCTGATTGCCTGACATTTTCAAGATGGAATGTCTGTAAAAGAGAAATTGCTTTTTATGGAGCTCAGGTAAAAAGGCCATGAGGGAAACTGAAGATAATTAATGAAAAAAAAACCTCATAAAAGACAGTGGAATAGTTCCAATGGGATTTTTTTTTTTCATTCTTCTTGTGCAGTAAAGTTAAAGGCTTGTTGTTATGCCAAAATTACACAGTAGTGCAGAAATCTTTATTTTTATAATCAGCAAATTCCTTAACCTTGTGACTAGAAAGTCTGCTCTTCTTCAGAAGTGTGCTTCACTAAAGAAATGTAGGATTCGAATGGCTGTTTTCCTTCAAAAAATTAAACTTATAGAGAAACAGAAAAGTTTCATAATATTGAAATTTCTGGCAGAAAATACTTTTGTAAAAAAAAAAAGTGATATTTACACAGAAAATTAACACAATGCAGTAATCAAAAAAACTCCCATGCTACCTGAAATTAAGTAATGAGCTGTTCTCATTCTGAGCTGTTACTCAGAAGCCCCATAAGGACATTATCCACTTAAATGTATTAAGCCTTCATCTTCTTCAATGCGTGGTTTTATTTGTCTAGGTAGGGATCAAAATTAGATAATTTAGGATATCTCCACTTTTCTGCAGCGACGCAAGCATCAGCTGTGCCTATATAACATCCTTTTTCCTCCCATGTGTGCTTCTCATTGAAATTCTATGGTCTGAACAAAGTCAGACCTTAATGTTCTGCCTCAATATCTGTGGTTTTATCTTGATGAATAATGTACCTCAATGACAGGATTTTGTGGCATTTTACTCTGAACAATCGCAGGAAAGACAGAGAATGCTGAGGTGACTTTGAATTACAGAAATGTGGGTACTTAATACTAAAAAAAGGTCTTATGGCATTGAGTTTAGTTCACTGTTTATACCAGGGTAGGAGTGGTTGGTATAGAAGACACGTAGTCAGAACATAGGCTTCCCAAAATCTGGAATTAGGACTTTAGGTTTGAGGGCTATTTAGTCTGCTGTCTAAATTCAATACTTGGGCAGCTTATAAAAATGCTAGAAAGGAGAGGTTTTAGAACTAACTGATAATATGTGTGGTAACAAATCATCAGGAACAGATGGTATTCACCCAAGAGCTCCAAAAGAGTTCAAGTATAAAATTGCTGAACTAGTAACTGCGCTTAAAATGGAATCAGCAACAGGGAAATGGAAGATGGCACGTGCAGAACAGTCCAGGGAGCTGCACACCAGTAAATCTGAGTTCTGTTGAGCAAATTGGTACCTACTACAAGAAAGAATAAGAATGACAAATATGTGAATAAACATGTATAAATAGGAATAAAAAATATGTGAATAAATAGCATTTTGCAGGCAAAAGTAACGCAGCTTCACAGAGGTTGTTTGTCCCTAACGAATTAACGTAACACAAGGAACGTAAGTTAGGGCCATAAGTTTCTTAAATTTCCAAAGGGTTTTATGTGAACAACAAAAACAAAATTGAAGGAAGATATGTCACATGTTAGTAAGTGTCAAAAAGAAGAGCTAGCAAAGGTAGGAACAAATGGTGAAAAATGAACATGATTACCTTTGTAAGTCCAGGTAGACACAGGTATTCCTCTTTGAAATAGATGCATCAATATCTGGACAATAAGGTGATAGACTTTCTATTTAATTATTTGGGTAAGTATTTATTTTGGGTGGTAAAAATGACAGTTGAACACGATGAGGTTCAAGATCAATTCTCAATATATTTAGAGGTTTCAGATTAATTCTCAATATTTTTAATATAAAGAGTATACTCTGTACCTAACAATACAATATTTGGGGTAAATTAATTGATTAATCAGATGATATGTTAGAAACATGAAAATGCTTTAATACAGAGTGCATAACTGAACCATGGAACTCATGCTGTGGGAATTACAAATGTAAAAGTTTTATTATGGGTTAAAGAAGTAATTTAACCAGATAGGCAAGGAGTTTCAAAGGAAAACATGACATTTCTAACTCAGGAAGTGCCTGAGCCTTAGATTCCCCAAAGGTGCAAGGAGATAGCACGGGCATTTTCTATGTTTCATCTACTTTCATGTCCTGTCCCTGAGCAAGTTGCTGCTGTTGATGATAGCACGGAGGGACAAGACAGAGTGGTGGTCTAATTTATTCAGTGTCACTGCTGTTCTGCTATAACACGTATATAAAATGAACCATAACAACTGAATTTGAGAGACCAAACACACAGAAGTCTCATGAAAACATTCATTTACATAAGTATTTACATTTCCATGAACTCATATATTATACATTAATGTGTACAGCAGTAGTAACACAGTGTTAATTTAGAGTAATCACTGTAGTTATATTATGATCGTATGATTATTATATAATCATTGATATTATATTATAATGACTGCTAATGAAGGTTTCCACTGGGATTCCTTGTGTTTTCTTCCTTGTCTCTTTTTCTGAGGTACTCTATTTTCCGAGCAAATGTTAGCTTGAAGCAGATGTTCAGTCTGCACTATAAAACAGTCCAGAACAATGGTCCCAAGAGTTCTTTCTTTTCAAAAGTCTATGAATCTTTTAATACTCTTTCATCTTATCTTTAGGTTCAGGGACACTGCTAGCAGTAGTCATATTTACTAGAATAATTTCTGGGAAGGAATTTAAAAAAACATTAGATAATGAAGCCAATTCAATTAAAACTAAAGGTTTCCAGAAACCTTTCTTGCATGTGTGGTGGTGTTCTCTAATTAAAAGTACATTTTAAACATACACATAAGACAAGAATCAGGAACGGTGTTAGAGACAGCCCAGGAACCCTGACTTCTACTCATCAGCTCAAACATCAGATAATGTTGTCTCCCTCATGCATGGTTATATGCATTGTCTCATTTCACAGCAGAAAATAACAAGTAGTAAAGTGTGGAGAGATACACTGATGCAAGCTCTGAAGCCTAAGGCTGACGTTGCCTTTCAAAACAGTTTTGGCTATGAGTGCTTACAAACAGATGTCAGGCTGGGGAAAAAACTGATCAGCAGTGCCACTAATTTGATGTCCTCAATGCTTCACTAGCTGGATGATTTCCCATCCTGGACTACTGGCCCATTAAACCTGTCTTTTATTACATAGTCATAAAGCTGAATGACAGAAAATACATAATTAAGACTAGTCAAATAGAAGGCAAACGATCCACGTTGATCCCATTTGTCTGAGATAGTGAGGGACAAATTGGAATCTAAGGGCTAATATAGAGGAACATTAAAGTGTTTGCTTTCTGTAGCGCAGAGTTGAGATCTTTATAGCTATGTGGGGAAAATTCTAGGTGCATAGACAGAGCTATTATGCCAGTTATCTGAAATGCTGGAAATAAAAAATCAAACATATTTCCTAAGGTCTTTGTGTTACATTAATATTTCTCCCAAGATGAGGGAGAAATGAGGATCAGGAGTCTGGATAGGATCTTTTTCAGTGGCACGGGCAGTGGAACCAAAGGCACTCACAGAAATTTTGCTGATGACACCAGGCTATGTGGTTCAGTCATATGCTGGAGGGAAAGGATGGATCCAGAGGGATCTGGACAGGATGGAGAGGTGGAACTGTGTGAACCTCATGAAGTTCAGCAAGGCCAAATGCCAGGTCCTGCAGGTGGGTCAGGGCCATCCCAATCACGAGTAAAGGCTGGGCAGAGAATGGATGGAGAGCAGCCCTGGGGAGAACTTGGTGGTGTTGGTTGATGAGAAGCTCCACATGACCCAGCCATGTGCACTGGCAGCCCAGAAAGCCCCAACCATGTTCTGGGCTGCATCAAAAGAAGTGTGGCCAGCAGGTCAAGGTGGGGAGGGATTCTGCCCCTCTGCTCCTCTCTGGTGAGACCCCACCTGCAGTGCTGCATCCAACTCTGGGGCTCCCAGCACAGGAAGAACATGGAGCTCTTGGAGTGAGTCCAGAGGAGGCCACAGAGGTGCTTCCAGGGCGGGGGCACCTCTCCTATGGAGAGAGGCTGGAGGAACTGGGGATGTTCAGCCTGGAGAGGAGAAGGATTCAGAGAGGCTTTAGAGACCTTTCCCCTGCATAAAGCAAATCACCGGAGAGGGACTTTGGGCAAGAGCCTGGAATGACAAGAAAAAAGGGAATGGCTTTAAACTGAAAAAGNTCAGTCATATGCTGGAGGGAAAGGATGGATCCAGAGGGATCTGGACAGGATGGAGAGGTGGAACTGTGTGAACCTCATGAAGTTCAGCAAGGCCAAATGCCAGGTCCTGCAGGTGGGTCAGGGCCATCCCAATCACGAGTAAAGGCTGGGCAGAGAATGGATGGAGAGCAGCCCTGGGGAGAACTTGGTGGTGTTGGTTGATGAGAAGCTCCACATGACCCAGCCATGTGCACTGGCAGCCCAGAAAGCCCCAACCATGTTCTGGGCTGCATCAAAAGAAGTGTGGCCAGCAGGTCAAGGTGGGGAGGGATTCTGCCCCTCTGCTCCTCTCTGGTGAGACCCCACCTGCAGTGCTGCATCCAACTCTGGGGCTCCCAGCACAGGAAGAACATGGAGCTCTTGGAGTGAGTCCAGAGGAGGCCACAGAGGTGCTTCCAGGGCGGGGGCACCTCTCCTATGGAGAGAGGCTGGAGGAACTGGGGATGTTCAGCCTGGAGAGGAGAAGGATTCAGAGAGGCTTTAGAGACCTTTCCCCTGCATAAAGCAAATCACCGGAGAGGGACTTTGGGCAAGAGCCTGGAATGACAAGAAAAAAGGGAATGGCTTTAAACTGAAAAAGGGGAAGTTCAGATTAGGTATTAGGAAGAAATTCTACCCTGTGAGGGTGGTGAGGCCCTAGCACAAGGTGCCCTGAGAAGTTCTGGCTGCCCCATCCCTGGAAGTGTCCAAGGCCAGGTTGGAAAGGGCTTGGAGCAATCGGGTATAGTGGAAGCTGTCCCTGCCCATGGCAGGGGGTTGGAATGAGATGATCTTTACAGTCCCTGACTTCATCAAGGCAGAAAGCATTCTACTTGTTTGCTACAACTTTGTTGCTCCTTCATTCAGGAGGAATAATGAAAAAGTCACCAGAACAGAATCTGCAGTATTGTAATGTGCATTGGATGTGGGCAAATTAAAGCTGCCAAATTAAGACTCAAATGTTTGGTTGCCTTGGTGCTGAACTTTTGACTGCAGAGACCCATTAGAGATGGCTGGCAATTGCCACTTCGTTCTCATTTCCCAAAGCTGTAAACACCACCTCTGCATTCAATTGTTCAGGAAGAGTCTGTATGATTGTAGTCATTATCCTGGTGTAAAAGGCTGCTTCTGTAAAAGCAGGCTACTTTTACTGAATAAATATTAATATTTCAGGAAAGTCTGAGATGTTTGTTCTACTCTAACTGCCTCTTTCTTTATGCAGTTTGTTCTCTTAATATTTGCCATCTTGTAAACTTTTTATCAGAGAAAATCCATACATATACATGTATTCCAGTATTTACTTTTTTTTTTTTTTTTTTTAAATCCAGTATGAATTTCTGAAGTTGCTAGTCATACTAAATAATTCCAGGTATTCACAGGATGTACCGTCATGTATTATATTTTACCATAATGTACTATATCTCATTATTCTTTGCTCTAGACTCTTGAAGTAAAGGCTGGAACTCTTGATCAAGATTAATGACTTGTGCCTAAAAAAATCAGTCTAATCTAATAACTTTGAATTTTAATAGCTTTTGAGTTTAATACAGCTGTTGCCTCAGTCCTGTTTTACTCAGACATGTGGGTAGTGTGGCTTTTTCCATGACTGATCCACAGGTTTTTCTTCTGTGGCCTGCCTGCTAATCAGTTTTAAGAATCAGTAAATATCTGTGCATGTTTCAGTGAAAAAGATACACTTAAAGAGCCTTCAGCAACAATAGACCATTAATGTGGAGACTGATAAACCTTGTCTGTAATTTCTATTAACAGTTTCTAGTTTCTTCCTTTCATTTCTTCAGTTAATTCCTTATCTTTGAGCTTTGTCTTATGTTTGCTGCACACAAGCATCATTAAGGGACAAAGCCTGGGAAAAAAAATCAGATTATTTCTTTTTAATAGAAAAGAAGATTAATTTTTTGTGCTGAAGACAAAATAACATTTTAATGATGATTAGGGGTATATAAATAGTTCTAAATAAGAGAGATTAATGCAGTTTTGGTAACCATTATAGCAAAATATTGAAGGCAAACTTCTAATACACTGGCACCACTGATTTTATGAACTCATTTTATTTCAATTCCTGCTGTAATACAAAAAAGTGTCTTTGAATGTTGGAGAAGCATACATAAATATAATTTTCTAAGCAAAATAGAATGGTTAGGAATATGCAGTGAAAAACATCTGAACAGTTACGTAAATTGTTGTGATTCTTGGAAATCAGGATGTAACTAAGCATTTAAGTTTTACAGTGACATTTTTATCATTATTACTTCACCTTTAATAGATGCTATTTTGTGTGTGGGTGAACCAGAAGATTATGTTGTAGCTAGCAAGAATGTTAACATAATTTTTGGTACACTGCGTTAATAAAACAAGTGTAATGAGCCATAGTGGTGTGCAATATCAGGTCAATGTGAGAATTAAACTGCAAGTAATTATAATACTAAGATTGGTTGTATTCTAATTATCCTATGGCTAATAGTACAGAGTTGATTGTCTGAAACCAAAATTATTTGGTCTGGAGTTGTTTTAGTATAGATGAATATTAGCTGATGCATTGTCATTGAAGTGGTATTGTCATTTGTTTTTCAGTAAAAAAATACCCCTTGAAGGAGCAGTTAGAATTTTCTTCTAAATTGAAATGCAAAGTGTGTCTGGATTGTGAGGAGCAATGACATTAGCTCCCTGCATTTATTCTGTTTTTATGGTGTAAGTAATGTTAAGCAAATTTGTATTCCATGTATCTCATAATGCAAGAACATGACTGTAAAAATGATCTCTATAAAACTACTAATTACCAGGGAGAAGCAGTAGATGGATATAGTTATGGTCTGAGCACAAATTGGACATCAGTCCTGAGTGAAAATTCACTTCATGCACAAGCTGTTTGAATTCAATCTTATTCTTAACTGAGAAGTTCAGGAAAATTTCCAGTTGAAATGAAAAATGGTGGGGAAAGAGTTGGAGTTTGTTACTTTAGTACATCAACATCAGCATAAAAGGTACTGTTAGAAGTATACCTTCATTGGGTGGGACACCCCTCATCCTCCAAACCTAAGAAATCTATTATCCAGTTGCCTAAATTTGATCTTGTCATCCAATCTGTTGCTGTTCAAGAGGAGCAACAAATGTTCTGTACAATCATATATAATCATCTGTCCTTTGTAAAAATCATTCCTTGCTGCATGGTGAATACCTGTCTGCACTGACTCTTTCCTTTTGGTGGTGCTAGCTGTGGAGGGGGACGGATATTCGGACAAAAATGTATGTTCTGCAAAGTATATGTGCTTAGTGAACAAAATAGTTTGGATTGATGAATTTCGGCCCAAAGAAAATGGTTCCTAAAGGAAGAATTCTGCCAAGGTCCCTGCCCCATCCTCAGCAATTAACAGAGCCTGTCTTTCTAGTTTCTAATTGTTGTTTCAACTGTATGTAAATTTACCTCACATAGAACTTTCACAACAAAGAACATTCTCTCATAACAGTTTTTATCAACAGTAGAATTTCCAGCAAATTTATCACTGTTTCTCATTGTGATTGATCAGTGAACATGCTTTTCCCTTCATGAATCTCTTTATTATTCAAAATCTCTGTAAAGATAAGAATGCAGTTTATTTTAGAGGTTGTTCACCAATTTGCTCCAAGAATATCACAGAGAATACTGGCTCATCAAAATTTACAATGCCCGTTGCTTAATGGATTGCATCGCTCACAAGTTCTGCTTCTTTTTATTTCCCCAGTAAGAGGCCCACAGGCAGGAGCTGAAGCAGGAGCAGGCAGGCATGTCCCCACTGCTGGGACCTGGGGAGATGCTGTCCTGCTTAGACTCCTCTCCCATTTTGAGAAGCCTCGCAGTGGAGATTACAAGCCAATTCCCCTCACTTTCTAAGCTGATGAGAATTCAGGTGATAAGTTTTTTACACGCAAAGAAAGTATTCACCCATGAATGAATTCTTGTTATTGAAGTAAATGAAAGATCATTACATACACCAGTGACTCCAGCATAAGAGCCAGCACTGGACTAGTTACTGCTAGACAGCTGCAAGGCCTGGATGCTCTCTAAGGGCAGGGAAAACGGGAATCAGTAGCAAAGAGCTCAACATTATCACAAGGCTTAGGCCAATTGTTGTGGTTTAACCCCATCCAGCCCCCAGCCCCTCGCAGCCCCTCACAGCCCCTCGCAGACCCTCACTCACTCGCCAGCCAAGCAAGGTCAGGGAGAGAATTAGAAGGGTAAAAGCTGGAAAACTCATGGGTTGAGATACAGGCAGTTTAATAGGAACAGCAAAATCCCTGCACACAAGCAAAGAAATAAAGGGAATTAGTTCCCTGCTTTCCTTGGGCAGTCAGGTGTTCAGCCATCTCCAGAGAGCCGGAACGTATCACATGTAACTTGGGTTACATGAGACTTGGGAAGTGACATGGGAAGACAAATACCACCACTAGAAATGACCCCCTTCCTCCTTCTTCCCCCTACTTTATACACTGAGCATGATGTCACATGGTCTGGAACATCCCTTTGGTCACTTGGGGTCACCTGTCCTGGCTGTGTCTCCTCCCAGCCTCCCCCAGCCCCTCCCCAGCCTGGCAATGCAAAAAGCAGCAAAGGCCTCGGCTCTGTGCAAGCCCTGCCCAGCAACAACAAAAACAACCCTGTGTTACCAACCCCGTGTTCAGCCCAAACCCAAAACGCAGCCCTGTACCAGCCCCTGGGAAAAATCTGACTCTAACCCAGCCAAACCCAGAACACCAGGACAAGGTTATCCTGCTGCATCCAACTGAGGTGAGCAAAGTCCAGATCCTCAGATGAGTCTGTGCTGAAGAGGCACATCCAAGAAGACATAACTAAGAGCTCCAAAGGCAAGTTCAGGATCACATCTGACAACGACCAGCATCAGCTACAGTCCAGGGATCATCAAGCAGGGCCACAGAGCTGAGGCTATTTCATTTATGAAAAAGCAGAAAACTTTGTGTCAAGATGTTAAGGGTGTGTTACAGATAAAACCATATTCTAAAGAGGAATATACCAACCCCAATGTTGTCATCAGTTTTTTAAGTTTTCCAGCTCTTTAAAGAGTCTAAATTCTGTGCTAGATTTTAGCATCTGAGCCTGTTTGTGCCCAATTCATGGAGATTTTCAGTGTGAAGGTGGTGTCAGTGAGGAAGATGCTCAGAGCCCCTTGTAACCTGCAGGATGGTGGTTGTGTTTCAAGAAGGCTAGTGAAGCTGAAAACAGGATCTCAGACTTCTGATGTCAAATCACCTTTCCCGCCTCTGTTTTCAAACTTGTACAATAGAATGGGAAAGATCCAAGTTGTTACTCTAAACTGCAGTAATCAGTCATCTACACTGCGTGCTTTGGGACACTGTATTGAATACTAAGCAGGTCTATGCCTATACTTTGCACACTTTTAGGGGTTTTGACAGCTTCATTTTTTAAGTAGCAATTAAACTATGTGTGCATCAAAATATTTTCAAAGAAGCTGTAACTTCTGTTGTATGTAATCATTTTATTTTCATTCTCTATCTTGTACTGATAGTGTAACTAAAATGATGAAAAAACTTGCAGAAAGGATTTTTTCCTCTCTCTTCACTTTCCTCTTCCCAAGTTTCCTTCACAGTTATGTCTTGTTGATTAACACACTGCAGACAGCATCAATATTCATATTTTAAGGACAGCTATTGAGATCTATGTGTCTCTGGCTCAATAATATGCAGATTCTGAGGGATTATTTTTAGGACAGCAGAAATAGAATTTAGAAAGTTATCTGTTTAAAGTGATTATTAATAACTAATAGCAGTGGCTACACAGTTTCATTGCTTTGTAATTACCTCAGAAGTCCATTAGACCTGTAGGTACATTCTGTTTAACATAAGCTCAGAGGAATATAGATCTTCCCCAGAACAAGAGCCAATTTTCAAATCATTTAAGAATGAAAACAAAAGAAATGTATAAAGAAAATCTTGCAGTCTATATTGTAGATGAAGGGCTTTTCATCTCAGTAAAACTAGAAGTTTGTCACATGAAACTCAATTCAGGTTAGGGAAATTAATATTTTAGAGCTTTTCAGGAAACGGGTAACAAAGAGACATTTGGTTTCATCACAGCAAAAAAGACTTTCACTTTTTCAACAAGAGAGGTCTAGGTCTGGATTCTCTCTCTCACCATCCTCTGTTTTCTACATCTTCAAGTGATAATATGTCAGGCTATAATCAGCTATGGTAATGTATTTATTTATGCATGCATCAAGTGATGGAATTTCTACCATTTACTAAATCATGATTAGCTAGGATTTCCCCTCTCTTATTTTGAATGCTAGCAAATTAAGAGATCATAGAAAACTGTGGTTTCAAACAAACAGAGTTGACTTTGCCTAGTTGCAAGATATCTGGAAAAAAACTCTAGTCTGGGAATTGTGTAATTACATTTATGTGACACCATGCCCTGCTCCATTCACATCTGTATTTAAATTTCAGATGAATCTTTAGTTTCCCTGAATTCCTGTGTCTGGCAGTATACAGAACGAAGCTGAAATCTGCTTGAGCAGACATACCCCTTATTCTGTGCTCACAGGGTCAGATCTTAAATTCACAACCCTTAACATCATTAGGGTTGGGAAAAATCTCTCCTCTCTTTGGAAACCTAAAATGTAGAACTCTACAGCAGGATGAGTGGCACTCTAAAGAGCATCTCTGGGTGAGCCATATGTGGGAATGCTGATTTCCTTTCACTGATAAAGAGAAAATGGAGTCAAGATGACTAGCTCAGATGGAAGATTATTATGTTTTATTGCTGTAGAAACTCACAGAATCACAGAATACTCTGGGTTAGAAGGGACCTCTAAAAGCCATCTAGTTCAGTCCCTCTACAGTAGTCAGGGATGTCTTTAAACAGATCCAGTTGCTCAGAGTTGCAGCCAACCTGACCTTGAATCTTTCGTGGGTTGGGGCAGCCACCACCTCTCCGGGCAGCCTGTTCTGGGGTTTTATCACCCTCACTGTAAAAAACTTCTTTCTTATATTTTATTATCTTATAATATCAATGGATCTTCCTTCAGCTTTATACCATCACCTCTTGCCCTGTTGCTACAGGTGCTGATAATATATTTGTCCCCAGCTTTCTTACTGGCCCCCTTCAAGTACTGAAAATCTTATCTAGCTTAACTAGTCTTAAAAGGTAGGATAAAACCATAGCAAATTCCAGTGAAAATGAAATTTACAGCAGCCCATCTGTCAGACCCTACAGGTAGAAACCACTCCATTATTCCTCCTGAGGTTTTGTGTTTGTAATTTAGTACGGAATGTGTGGCATGCTTAAATTAAACAATTGTAAGAACACAGCACAATAAGTGTGTACTCAAGAGCATCTGTAATAGACAGAGAAAAATTAGGGAAACTCTAAATGAGTCTCAGAAACCATCTGTTACACAGGATCAGAAATAATAAAACAATCTAGTGGAAATCCTTTGTGGCTGATTTCAGGTGCACTTATGGTTTGAGAAGGACAGTGATGAAAATGCTATTCATTAATTGCTTCCTGCAAAACCTCCTTGCAGAGTCAATCACCACCTGGAGACAGAAACAGTTTTCACAAAAAGTTCCACGAATGTTAATAATGGCAATAATAGCAGTCCATACTTCTGTTGAGTCTAACATTTGAGAATCACAAGAACTTCATAAATACAGTGAAAATTTCAAAACTACGGTGGGGAAGTTTTATAATAGAACTGGGAAGTCTTGTGTGTTAAAAAGAAAACAGGTTTTTCTGTTAATATTTAAAGTGATCCTTGAACTGTCTTTGGTTTGCCTGGGCTACTAATTTATAGGTTTTAACCAGCAAAAACCTCCATTCTGAAGAAGAGTTTGCCCTTCTCTGAACTGTTTGTGATGCTGTGCAACAAACAACGATGATTTTTTATTCAGTGCCCAAACTGAAGGTGAATAAATTATTTAGAGTGACCTCAAACTAATACATTGTTTCAAGATCATATTCAATGAAAATTGTATATCAAATGAGACAATCTAACCAAACTGAAAACTGTTTTACAGCACTTCCAAAATAGTACAAGCTGAGAAGACATCAGTGTTGTATCAACCTCCCACTTACCTCCTTTGTTGCTAGTAGTCATCAGATCACTGTACAAAATATGGATGATCTGTGTGCAAATTCCTCTTTTTTTGGCTTAATTCTGAAGAGGTCCTGAAAATCTCATGGTTTTTACAGGGGAAAAAGGTTGCAGGCTTTGATCTGTTCCCAGGATATATCCTGAGCCTTGAGATAAGCCTCATAATAACTATTTTAGGAATCTGAAGATTTACATGCTCTTCAGTAAGAAAAGGAAACGGGTTTTTTCCATGATAATTTATTTAATTTATTAAGTTATTTAATTTCATTCCTTTCCAAGTACGTATTAATATGACTCTCACTGATGCATTGTCTGAACAGTTTCCTGTAGTACAATAAGCAAAAATAATAATCTAAGATAATTGGAAAAAAAAAAAAAGTGAAAGGATGGAGTGGGATCCATCATTCTGAGAGACTGGCTGGCACAATATGAAGCTGAATTGTGGTCCCAAAGCTGAACTTTACTTTGCTCATATTTTGAAGGAATTTGTGTTGAAAACGAGAAATGGCAAGATGTGTGCAGGTGTTGTTGGAGTGGAAGTGAAAGTTGTCATAGTCAAGCTTACTGTTAGATCTCCAGAGTAAAATACCCTTGAATCAGAAGAATTGGACAATGTACATCATAGAATTCAAGATTAAATTGACAATGGAACAGCAAGCCCAAAGCAGTTTTTAGTAAATATCTTTAAACCGATATCAAACATGTAGTCTGTGCTTAAAGAGATGACAGAGGAGGTTCTGTACACTTGAAGAATAATAGCATCTAAAATAAAGCAAAATATTTTGAAATTCACAAAATGAGTTGACTAAAGCTTTATTTTATTACATTATTTGATGATCTAGAAAACAATGTTGCCAATTTTTTTTTCGGTTTTGAAGCAACTATTGAGTAAATCCCCTGGGAAAACGCTTTTGAAGGTGCTGTGAACACCTCATAAGGGCATAGGAGCAAGCAATTCCAAAATGTTGGAAGTCAAACAGAAAAGGCAGAAGGCTAGCTTTGCTGAGCAGAAATTTTTTTTGGAGCTAAGCCAAAAAAGGAAAGCGTAAGCTCTGAGGGAGCAACGTCAGGTGATGTGGGAGAAACAGATGCCACTTGCCACTGCAGCGAGAAAATCTGTGTGGCCAAAGTGCAACTGGAGATGAAGCTGAGCAGAAATAAATTGTGGACGTGGGGGGAAAGGGTTTTTTTGATTTACATTCTTGGGTATCTTGGCAAGGGCCAGAAGTTGGACTCAGTGATTCCAATGGGTCACTTTCAGCTCAGGATATTCTGTGACTCTGCAAATCTCTGAAAATATAGGAACAATTTTGGATATTATGGAAGAAAGTCTCTTTTCTGATTTCCCTTTTTCTTTTATTTGCATAAACCTCAATTAAATTGGAACATTAAACTGGTTGCACCAGGAGTCCATTAAAGATTTAGTTACCTTCTGCGGTGAACATTAAGAAGTTATTACTCAAAAGTCTATTTAAACAGTTAAAAATAATTAAAATATATAGGGAAGATAATTACGTATCATGAGATAGTTTTCTACGGGTCTAAGATGGGAGATTGTTAAGGATTCTCAAAGGCTTTAGTTCTGGGCTTAGTAATTCAGAGATGAGAGTAGGTTTTTGTAGATTTATCATTTGTTACCACCAGTTTGCCCAGACAGAGAATGCTGCAGTAGTGTCTGGACTCATTTAATGTTGTTGGGGTGGTTTTCTTTTTGTTGGTTTTTTTTTTATTTTTATTTTTTTGGGGTTTTTTGTTTGTTTATAATGTTTTTCTTTGTCATGTTTTTCACGCTTGAATCTTGAAAGAAAAATAATAGCTAATCTCCAAAACTGACACACGCTCCAAGCACAGCTGAGTTTTCTGCTCAAACCACTTGAGAAATAGAAAAAGTTTTTTCTTCATTCTGATTATCTCAAGATCTCAATTTTGCAAACTTCTGTAGCTGTTTGATTCTACAATGTTTTATAGTTAGTATTTTTGTTGTTGCTATTATTTAAGGTGTTTCTAATTGAACTTTTATAGCTGACGATGTTGGTATTCATTTCTTTGCTTAAGGCATTTTTGGGCAGATCTAGATGTGAGAAATTGATAATCAGTATTTAAGGTTCACCATACTCTCATGAGTTTTTAGCAAGAGTTGCTAAGTTTTAGGAGAGTCTGATAAATCTCAATCAAAAATAATTTTAAAAAAGGTGAAATATATATTCGCAATTATTCACAAATTATAATTCAAAAATATAAAACTTTTATTTTATAAAAAGAAAAGAAACTTACAGAAAGAGAAACGTGTAGAGTCATTATCATTATTACTTGGACAAAGTTCTATGCTGGTGCTTGGGACATGTTATCTCACTATTCTTATTTCTACCATATCAAAATTAATGACATAAACCTCTAGGCAGGTTTTGTCTTTGTATCCATAATTTCCACAAAAAGAGGCCTTTCTCCAGGGAGAGCCACTGGGAGATCAAGACCATATCTTACAATTTGGCAAAGTGATTTCCTTTTTTTTCCATTAGGCTTTTAATTTTCATAAATTGAATCTCATGATATTTTAAATGAATATATTCAACCCTCAGCTGGGCACTCTTAGTGTTTTTGAATTTCAAGTATAGTTTCATCTTTTTATTAGTCAGCCCTATAGATAGGGTTTTATTTTAAAGCTTTTCCCCTCCCTCAATCAGCTGGTGAAGTTAACATTTCTTGCAAAATAACAATTTAAAAAAAAACCACAAACACTCATGTTCACTTAGCTAGTCTTAACAAGATCATCTGCTTCGTGTGACCACTGGGAATACTATTTTTTGTAAATATAGAAAAATTCTTTCTGAACACACTGGGTCTGTTGACTGTGTGCTGAGACACTACAAATCAGGTAGAAACATGGGGATGCAACTCCACTGTTTCTTGGTTTTTGGGATGGTAGCTACATTCAGGGGTTCATTGAACATGGCAGAGTTTTCCATGTTGCCCCATGAACAATATTGTTAATATAACTGTGCAACAGCACTCAAAATAACACCTCTTCTGTCATCATAAAATAAGATGGTTTGAGTTGGAAGGACCTTACAGATCATCTAGTTCCACCCTCCTACCATGGACAGGGACACCTCCCTCTAGATCCCATTGCTCCAAGCCCCATCCAGCCTGGCTCTGAACACTTCCAGGGATGGGGCAGTCACAGATCCTCTGGACAACATCTACCATGCCTTACCATCCTCACAGCCAACAATTTTTTTCCTAATATCTTATCCAAACCTGTGCTTTGTCTGTGTGAAGCTTTTCTACCTTGTTCTGTCACTCCGGGTCCATGTACAAAGTACCTCTCCAGCTCTCTTCTTTCTATCTATCTGTCTATCTATCTATCTATGTATCTATCATCTATCTGTCAGCCTGTCTGTCTGTCTGTCTATCCCTCCTTTCCTATGTCTGTCTCATTTTACAACCAACCTTTCCTTCATGGATCATGGCAGGACTCTCAAATTAGTGGAAGATGACTATGCACGACAGAGATGCCAGTTCAGGGAGCCCAGTGGTGTTGTATGCACCCAGTGTTTTACAGAGTAACTCATTGCAGAGGTGGTTTTTTGAGCACCTTTTTGGCGTGCAGTTGTTTATTTGTTCCAGACATGCTGTGGAGTGAAGTGTCAAGTGCAGTGCATTTTTGGAAAGATGTGAAAGCACACTCTCCTGAGAAGTACAAACATTTACTGTCAGCCTCTGTCGTTTTGCCTAAAGGATATCATCTCGCCTGTTCTCACTCTTTACCATATGTGTGCAACCTTTGGCAACTGAAGAACATAGCAGTGCAAAAAACCCCACAACCAACCCACTCAGTGACACTGAATTAATTCCCTGATCCTCAGAAATCAGGCAATAGCAGCATTTTTCCTGCCACATTTGTGAGTAGCTGCTGTTTGGATGAATAGCCTGGACATTTTGCCTTATGGGTAATGATATGGGTTAGCTGTTCTGAAATGTTCAGGCAGATTCCAACTATTTGAAAAAGAAAGAATAATGGAAAAGAACAGAAAAGAAATACGGAATAAAGAGGTTTTCCTTCTCTTAGAAATGTAATCAGCACAGGGTGCAAAAGAAATTCCAATTACTGCATCCGCGATAACAGTAGAAAGCCTCGAATAATTAAATGATTATTGTATACTGGGGTTTCAATGGGACTTGTAATTCACAAAACTTTTTTCAATTATTTAAATTCCTAAGGTGGAAAAAGCAAAAATTGAAAAGCAAATTGAAAATCCCATTAACCGCTCCTGCTATCTTTGCACCTACACAGGCACATGACTGGATTCCTTTGCAACTGCAGATGTTTTGAGACAAAAGAACATCTGTGGAGAGTGACTGCCAGAAAAACACTGTTGTCTGTGAAATAGGCCAGGCAATTAGTATAAGGCTCAGAGATCACTTTAAAAGCTATCTAACCCTATAACTAATGTTCCCTTGACTATCAATAGTTCACCTGGGACCATTTCCTGCCAATATGTTTATTTGGTAGTTTGCTGCCTACTGGGATAGGTAGGTATGGCTGGAATATTTCTAATTTAAATGGTTATGTTTACATCCACTGAGATTTGCATTTTTTTTTTTAACTGTTCACCTCCTTTCACAATATTAACACAAAATTTTCCATCAGAAAGTGAAAATAATTCTATTTATAGTATTTGGGGGAAATGGATTTTCAATTAACTGCATTTACCAAAAACCATTGCTTTGGAAATTTGTTTGGAAATGAAAGTAAAAAATTCTGGCCAGCTATAGTTATGTCTGAATCGTGCAATTTCAAGCACTGTAAATATTATGAACTTGACAGAAAGCTCATCAAAATAAATGAAAGGAATTCCAGTGACTTTCATCACCCCCTGTGCCTGGCAGTAAAAAGCTTCAGAGTCAAGCCCAAGTATGTTACAACAATTGGTAGTTATGCCATGATCTATGGAGCCTGTTGTGATGAGATGCTTTTCCCACCATCTCAGGTTTAGACTGAAATCTATAATGTCCTTTCAAAGAGCACTTCGAGATCATGGAAATCTGTCATAGCACAGGAAAGAATACAACAATGCTTCATTAACCAATGTGAAACAGGATGATAGTACCATAAAAGTGAAAATAATTCTATTTATACTATTTTGAGAAATTGGACTTACTATGAACGTATTTTACCAAAATAAGATTGCTTTGGAAATTTATTTGGAAACCAAAGTTATATATTCTGTAATATATTTTAAATGAAATATATAGTAATATATTTAAATGGGTTACTATATATTTTATTTTATAATAAGTAATATATTTTACGGAGAGAGTCCTTTGCTGTATAGAACTCACCCTTTCAAGTATATTTGTCCCCTGAGAATCTAAAAGACCAAAGACTTGTAAAGAAAAAGAGAGATAAACAGCAAAGTTATTCAGTAAACATTCACTAACTTGCAGCACTGAAAGACCTTAGGAGCAGGAGAAAATTCCGCTGGCACAAAATTCCACTGCCATACTGGCACAAAAATTGAAGAGCCTGATTCTTATCTCAGGAGTCCTTGGGAACACTTCCACTGACTTTGGTGGCATGACAGCTAATGGGAGATTATTATGGAAAGAAGAAAATCAGATTCCAGGCTTGTCAACCTGACAGCTTTCATAGCCACTTAATTGTTAAAATGTACAAGAGAAACAACTCTTAAAAAGAGTAAAATGAGCTCCTGAAAGCACCTAAAGTCTCTTACCAAGGTTTATCTAAAACATTCATATAGAAGAAAAACAATCATCTATTTAGTAGTTTTACAAAAATGATATCTTGGATGATTGACTTTTATGATGACTTGAGTTTGCTTCTTTCAGTCCTAAGACTAATTACATTTTAGACAGGGACATTGACTAGATAATGCCACCCAAGCACCAGTTCTTAATGATGCAAAATGTGAGCCTCAGAACTAAATTGTGTTTTCAAAAATCATTGTGCCCACAGGGCCTCTATATCCCTACCATGCCAGTCCCATCTTTTGCAGCTTGAGGCAAGCAATAGTGTTGCTTTGTTATTTCAATGTGGAGGAAACAAGGAATAGAAAAACAGAGAGAAATATTCCGCTGAATTTAAAGGAAGAGATTGTAAAGCGTTTTGGAAGAAAAGAGGTAGAGATAAGTATTAATAAAAAAAAATTCACAGAAAATGTGATAATTTGATTAACTATTTAGGGTTGTTATGGTCTCATTTCTACCTTCTCACCTGCTCAGCAGACGTTGGATTTTTTTATTTTTCCCCATCCATCTCTCACAACTTCAAATGTGTAATAATTCTTTATTTTACCACATGTTAAACAACTTAATGAGGATTGAAATAACATGCGGAGCTTAACATATTACATGTGCTTAAAGGGCCTAGGGTAATAAAAATGCTGGGCTTGGGCTAGGGCCAGAAAAAGCACTTGCAGCTAGGTTTAATTATTAAAAGTTTGAGAGATTGGCTGTTCTCCAGTTTTGTTTTGTTTGGTTTTTTTTTTTCATTCAATGTGGGTTAATTTCCTTCTGGATGTTTTTAACTCAGTGTATTTTGTGAAAACATAATAGTCATTGGAGTGGCTTTGCGCATGCTAAGAAGGAGCTACCAATTCACAATTGGCAGAGAATCCTGCAAAGGTGTGGGTTGGAAGAGACTTTAAAGCCCATCTCTTTCCATCTGCTGCCATGGACAGGGACACCTTCCGCTATCCCAGGTTGCTCCAAGCCCTGTCCAACCCGGCCTTGGACTCTCCCAGGGATGGGGCAGCCACAGCTGCTCTGGGCACCCAGTGCCAGGGCCTCACCACCGTCACAGGGAAGGTTTTCTTCCTAATAACCCACCTATCCCTGCCCTCTGTCAGTTTGAAGCCATTGCATTAAAGCCATTGAAGTCAGCATTAGCAAAACCATGATTCTTCAATTCAAAAAGCAAAACTGCAAGAAGGTCTGACTTTTTACGGAGAAATGTGGTGGCGATCTACCTCAGAACTCGGGATATCTTCTAGAAATGATGAGGGTAAGGGGAGTTGAACTCACACAGAATAAATGTGTTCTTTTCTCTTCTTCCCCTGTTCAGAACTGGTTTTTTTGTCTTCAAAGTCAGCAGTTGTAATAGTCCACATCAACCTGCTTTGAAATGCAAAGTAACAGAGCCTTGCTCTAAGGGAAAGTGACACCAGAAGTGAGCTTTACTTCTCGATAGCATATTTTTTTTCAGTGACTGATATTTATTTTTTTACCATGGTCACTTGGTCATGTAGAGAAGACAGATTCACAAAACAAAAAATAAAATTATAGAACTCGAGTTATAGCTTGGCAAAATACATGACCAAATTTACTACAGTTTAGCACCATGTCTTTGTTTTCTTTATTAAGAATTATAGAGCCCAGAAAGTAAAGGTGAATATATTTCCAAATCACAACTAATTCCATAATTGGAGAAGCAATGATTTTTATCTCATATCCGCCTTGGTCATATTAATTATTAATTAAGTGCTAATTAATTAATGAAAAAAAATCTTTCAGCAAAGAAAAAATATCGCATGAATAAATCTATCACCTGAAACCAAACCTTAGTAGAAAACAATTTAAAAAAATCCATTTCCTAAAAATGATTACATAGGTTGCTCAGCCAGTCTGTTAAAAAGAAAGGAATGCCAATTCTGTTGAAATGAAAGGGATCCATTTTTGGTTTGATGAATAGTTTTACTCATGCTACAAATATGAAAGAACATCTGAAAAATGTTTTATATATAAGATGACAGTTTTAGTTAATGTGACTTGGAAACTTGCCTGAAGAAGAATATACACAAGATAATGCTATGTGTACATATATTTTAAAATATACAGATACACAATATTAAATTAATTCCTTCTTCATTTATTTTAAGTACTAGTAGAAAGAACAAAAAGAAGAAAAATATCATAGCAAGGATACTGTATGCATCTCTCCATGGCACAATATAGAGATCCCAGACCTCACATAAAATAACAGAAATTGTGCAGATGAGAAGTACGGGGATAATTTGTAGGCCAGAAGCTGTTTAGTCTCTTCTGTAAGAGACTGCTCAAGGCACTAATTAGTCTTGCTTAACTACACTGTGCTCAGAACCATGTTGATATGATAGAGCCATGCTCTTTCCAGCTCTGGAGTTAACTCCAAGGATCTAGGGTGGGTGTTTCTGCACTGCAAGACACAAGTCTTTACATCAGACATTGTCAGCCACTTCTCCTCGTGGCACAGCCCAGATGATGTGACCTTGCAAGGCAGACCATGCTCTCCGACAGTGTCCTCCTGCACAGCCCAGGGACATCAGCAAAACAGATAATGACCTTGCTTTCAGGACAAATCTAATCCTCAAACAGATTCTGGTCAGAAGGGAATTTTTCTGCATGTAGCAGTTCTCAGTGAATTTTTCTCACAGGAGTCCATTCAAACTCTTTTTGGGTTAAAGCAATGTTTTTAACATAATAATTATCCTGGTTTAGTTTGTTGTTTTCTGTTTGCCTTTTGAAAGTGAGAAATTTTTCTTCATTCGTCTTGTTTTGCCTACCACTCATATTTGTATAAATTTCTGTCTGTAATAGCATTAAATAAACTTAATTTTTCAAATAACATATGTAAAGAGATATCAGATAATAGAAACTCTATCATTGCCTTAGCAAATTATCAGGCTTTTCAGAAATGTCTACTTTGGGGCCACTTAAGACTCATGGAAAAAATGTAGGCTCCATGATTCTCAGAAACAAAAAAAAAATTGTAATGTTGGTGGTATATTATATAATAATATAGGCATTAGGTTAGAATTGAAGGTTAGCCATACATGAGAAAAGAAAGGAAGAAAAAACAACCAGTTTCTTGTAGACCATGTCAGGAAAATCTAGAAAAAATACATTGAGTAATAAATGAAGTATTTAGTGACAGAATACTTTGTCCCAGTGTTCTGTTTCATAGTGTGGAAACAGAAAAATTAAAAAGAATGTATTAGAATGTATTGCTTGCTGTTAGTGAGATGTGATGAAGTGAGAGTAGCAGTTGAAATATGAACCTCTGGGCTGCAGGCTACCAGAGCCCTTTTTCTCTTCTGCCTATTTCAGTCTTTCTGACACCCCTTGTTTTTCCAGCTTTACTTTCCACACCAGCAATTTTGTTTGAACTGCCTGCTTCCAAGCACATTTTCCCATGGTTTCCAACTTCCATCCCATGATTCTTTGCTGTTCTCTGTCATTGTCACTAATAAGTATTCTGAATTTTCATTCTCCTTATTGCTGCTTTGCCATCAGTCTTCTGCTGCCATTTATTTTGTATTGCTTCCTCTACCTTTTGTTTGTGGGTTTGTTTTTTTTTTTGCTCATGTCCATATACCTTTCCAGATGAAGACTCCTGTTTAACTGGATATGAAAGGCAGAGAGGGGATTGCTCAGCTCCTCTGAGCACTCCAACTCTGCAGAGAATGGAAGACTTTTTCCTGTGGTTTCCATTCAGAAGTTTCCGGTACATAGCACAGTAGATACCAAATCACTTCCATTCTCTCCTGAAAAGGGACAAGCCAGCGAATAGATCTCACTACTGACACCACACAAGAGAACAGAATGGCATACATTGTGAGAGAAAATAATCCTCAGTGTTAGAGGATCTCACTTTATTCAAAATAACAGGATGCTGGGCCATTTCCTTGAAAACCTATTTTAACTTGAATCTGTAAACATGTGCTCCTGCGCCACAACGGGGGAGGCATTCATTCTGATCCTCTGAGGACATAGAAATGTGTTATTGGTGTTTTAATGCAATATATGTCACAAAAGGTTAGCCCTTCATTTCTTATTGTCCTCCATACTGTGCCATGCTTCATCACAGAACGTGCTGTCAATAGGCATAGTAACAAAAGACGAGCTGATGTGGTGTGACAGGACGGGCAGAGGTCACTTTGATACTACATGATGTAGCTTCCC
This sequence comes from Ifrita kowaldi, assembly GCA_013398055.1. Classification (NCBI taxonomy): domain Eukaryota; kingdom Metazoa; phylum Chordata; class Aves; order Passeriformes; family Cinclosomatidae; genus Ifrita; species Ifrita kowaldi. Next base: position 111,327 of record VZRS01006148.1, read on the forward strand.
AGAAATGTGCCAGAAATGCCATAGTCTTAATAATTTTTTATGCTTTCTGCTGTCATATAATTTTATGTATCTGAGCCACCTCTTCATCCCCATATCTTTGTGATATGCTCTATACTATTTCGCTCTGTTCTCCTGAGGTGTCTCAGGCATTTAGACCTTCTCATTTACAGAGAAAAAGGTGCAAGAGACCCTCTAGTCATGTGAGAGCCCCCATGAGTGTCTTTTAACGCTATATAGAGCAAAGGTGTCAGAAACAGCCTTATTTCAACAGCACTTTGTGTGGCTTCTTGCAAATATATGAAGAATTTGCATTATTCATATCTGTTGATTTCCAGTGTATTTATTTCCATCATCTACCCAGTATTAGGATCTGGCTACAGGCATTTGGATCATGGCACAATGTTTTTTAAAGATGAGTGTGACTAATTCCCTCATTTTCTTATTACCTTGCAGTCCATTATACAATGTATCATGTGCTCTGTACCTACAGTATCTACATAAAATGAGGAGAAGTTATCTGTTTGTGACAGCTGAGCACATGTGGATTTAGTGAGTTATAAACTCTAAAATAAGAAGTCAGGTTTCTTTAAAAGGGAATAACAGTTAGGCAGTGGTTCAATCATGCATTTAAATTCAATGGAATTCTGGATTGCTTTTCTGCTCAATGGAAATGGGCATTAGCTGGGTAGACACTTTCAAATGTTTCTTTTTATTCATTTTTTGTTACTGTTCTCTAGTAATGCTGCTAGAGAGGTATTCAAGAAAAAAAAAGGATAAATAAAATCAAAAACTGAAGTAGGCAACCACTGAGAAAAATCTGTTTGCAGTTTTGTGGTCATTGCAAGAATGAGTTAATTCTGGGCTAGTTTTTCTCTTCCTAGTTACAATCTATGTCAAGTGAATAGATGAATTTTTCCCATTTTCACTTCTCATTACAGGGTTTGTCATGAAAAGTGAGTTATCACAGGATTTTATTGCCTGATATATTTGGTGAATTATGACTGTGCAGAGGACATTTAAACTCTTTCAATAGTGTGACTTGTTTGACTGACTGTTCCTGGGATGCAAAGGGGTACACAGGAATTCAGTGCATTATTTCCTTACATACAAAATCAAAGATAACTCTTTTCAAGGAAGAAAAGAACAAAGGTAGGTCATGTTTAAGTGCACATTGCAAGCAGACAATGAGCAGTAATCTTGAAAAAATAAAATAAAAGCTAATGCTGCAAGCCATGATTGCAGAAGTCTTTAGCACAGTTAAAACATTTGGCCTGTAAAAGCATTTGCTTTTACTTTGCCTGAGTTCTGACCTCCAGGGTGATGTTTCTCTACAAAACATTTGGTCCTTGCATTGAAAATGCTAACAAGTAAAGGGAGTATTTTTCCTTGAGAGAAACATTGTCATTTGACAGGTTTCAGATAATGTCATATGTCACGAGGGCCATCACCTTCTTCTTTTCTTCTATTGCCAGGGTATTTCCCAGAACATTATCCAATTACAGTAATTAGGAAGAGCAACAGAAGAAAGGAGATAGAACATTTTAATAGCCTGTATATTTTGGCTTTCCCCTGTCACTCATCTGCAGCTAGGCCCATATATTTGATACGTGGGAAGTGTGGAAGGGAGGGTTGAGTTTACTTCAAAAATGCTCAAGAAACATGCATTTCCTTATGTCACACATTACAGATATTGCCAGATTACCAGATAATCATGGTACTGCCACAATTGATAATAATGTCCTTTACATTAAATCTCAGTTTAATGTAAGTCATAAATATCCATTACGTGTTGCTAATAACTAAGTTAGTGGACAGATGGGAGGAATGTTGTCCCAGTAAAAATGAAAGTCTGAAATTGCAGAGTCACAGAAGGGCAATGGAAGCATGCTAGATCAGCCAGTGCGGACAGAGGAGACCACAGCCTTGGCTCCTCAGTAAACCCACATCTGGAACTTTGCTACTGATGAAGAATCTGCCAGTGCCTGGAGGATGGTGAGCTCATCCTCACCTGGCTTTGCAACTCTACATTAAAAATCTGCAGAACCTCCTTGTCTGAGGATCTGCAAGCTGCTACAAAAACATAAAACACACACATGTGGAGTACAGGTGAATATATATATATATATAGATACATGCATATGTGGATATATAAAATTTAATTTTACTTAACAGATACAGTTGAGGCCATGCTGTAATGCAACGCCATGGAACGAACAGGGCATTTCAGTGCTGGAAGCATGAACTTTCACAGTGAGGGATGAAGAACACAGCTATACCAAGAAAGAAAAGGTGCCATGATCCGTTCACTGGCTCCAAGGAAAATTGCGATGGTTCAGGCAAATATATTCCTTTTAATCAAGATGGGAGTTTTATTAGCAGAACTGGCACATGCTCTACAGCAGCAGAACTCAGTTATTGCTCTGGAGAAGCCTTGCAGGCACTAGAAAGACATTGCCTTTGGGATGCGTGGAAAACAAGAAGGAATATTTAGTTAAAGAGTTGGAGATCCTTTGAAGAATTACCACCAAATGAGGACGTTACCTTCACACAAATCTTCGCCTTTTTTTTACTGGAGAGGGTAAACTCAGTGGCTAGCCTGTCTGATGTTGCTCATGGGAGCAGTCCTGCTGGCTTTGCAGGACTGAGTTCTGTTTTACTGAGTAAAATTCACAGAACTGAAGTTTGTAAATTGGTGTCAAACAGTTTCATGAATATGGTTGCTCCAAAGAGACCCACCAGTAATTAGTCATATATCCATAACCAAGAAAGCACACCATAATTTCTTTAATCAATCCCAAACCAGGGATTATTACATAATATTATATAATTGTTATATATAGCACAGACAGAAAATTTAATGTGCTTGAATCAAAGGCTGCAATCCTCCAAATCTAATGTCATAAGGATGCTATCAGTCACCAACCATACTGCCTGCCAATTGTGCACTGTGTTGAGGTACAAACAAAGCATGTGTAAAAGCTACTAACATATTTATCATGGAATGAGGTCTAAAGGCAGCTTTATGTGTAGCCAAAATGTTATTCCTTACAATACAATCCCTTAGCTGTGCATAACTATGTTCAAGCAATTTAGACAGCGTGCGTCACGGTGGAGACCATAGCACTACCCCAGGGTAAAATGGTTCCGAGTCTGTTGTCACTCTGAGCTTCATGTCCAGATGTAAACTGATTATTCGTAATAACAAATTAGTCATGGGAAAGCCAGAGGAAGGGGGGAATGGCAATCAAAGTCATTGTCATGTTCTGAAATCCAAGTACAATCAAATTTGTTGCAATATTCCAAAATCCAAGTACATCTGTTCTGACCAGCCTTAAAGAGCCCTGCTGGTTAGTGAAAACACAGAAAAAAAGATGGGAGAAAAAAAGGTGGGAGGAAGAAGATAAATTTATTTTGCTTTGTTTGATAGCAGAACATTTTAACTCTTATTCCATAGCAAGCAACTAGTCCTGCTGAAGTTCTTGGAACCACACTAGTAGGTCAGCACTCACCAACTTGAACTTGGAATACATTATTAATATCAGTAAAGATTCAGGGCAATACACTCTGGGCATCCAAAGGGATAAGATCTAAACACAGCATTAGCAATAGAATTGTAATTTTATTTATAATGTTATTTGTAGTAATTATATAAATATGTTAATTTCTTCTCAAAATTAATTTTTGAGGGGATCAAATGGGTGTGCATTGTCTTGACTTAAAGCAGTGTGTCTACTTTGAAATCGTCTAAGATCCTTTTGAGACAATGTACATGAGAAGGTTTTAAGAAGATCCATTGGTCAAATTGCCTTATTTCTAGAACAGTAAGTCTGCCATCTTTGTGGGCAAAAGCTTCTTAATCCAGCTCTAATTGCCAAAATCATAATACTTCTATGTGAATGCTTCTGGATTCTATTTTTGATTCTGATGAACTCCACATTTAAGAGTGGATCCTAGCCAGGATCACAAGGAATAGCTAAATACTGCCTGTACAAAAGTTCATGTACTGTCTATAGAAAACATGTCCCAGGGATAATTTTCATCAGCGTTCTTAGGCTGTAGAAGGAGGAGGGTGTATGTGAGAAGCTGTGGTAAATTATGCTTCATATTACATAGCTGACTGACTGCTGTCTCTCAGTGAATGTAAATTAGACTGCAAAAATTAAAAATCAGGAATATTTTCTGAAAGATTAAGTGCAACTCTGAATGACTGCTCATGACTGATTCACTAAGAGTAATCAGGGAGAAATACTAATTTATTTTGTACTGTTGGGTCTTCATCAAGGGCCAGATTTAAGATTGCTTGGATTCAATAAAAAAGGTTCCTTCGTCCCCTTCATCAGGTATTTTACTACACTTTTGTTTTAGACACCTGGAATTGTATATCTCCCATCAACAGGAGTTTCAGCATTTCAACAAAAGCTGTCAAGCTCAAGGTCTTACTTCTTACTTTTCTACTGTGCTGGCAAAGAAATATTTTGATTTGACTCTGATCCCAAAACAGCTAACTGGAGCAGGTCTATTTTCACAGGCACCAATACAAGATTTGTAGATGTTCTTCAGGAATGCTGGCAGTTCATAGGCCAATAAAATGGAATTGCACTGAAGCTGATCACTAAGCAGCCGTGTTGTTACCAGGTCATTTAAGTCAGTTTTATAGGAAGGGTTTAAAACAGAACGATGATGTAGTATATTGTGGAAGCTGCTCAGATCCCAAACTTTGATGAATCCTGATTGGTATATTGGCAGTCCAAAGTAAAAAAGTAATAACTTTTCCCCCACTTCTTGGACAACTGCGTGCCAGACTGTAGTGTTTATTGATCACCATTCTTTATCACTTCCCATTGACCTTTTATGTCCATAGTTATGCATAAAGACTATTGATTGGGCAGTAATTACCCTCTAATGTAGGTCAACTAAGGTCGCCGGTACCGACTTGCCCTTCTTGATTTTTGTTAATTTAGTTTATTGGGATTTTGTTTTTCTCATTTTCAGTTTTGGAATTGATTTCCTTTTTTGTGCCTTTTTACATGCCATGCAATATTTAAGTTGTTTATAAGCTGCAAAGAAACTTCAGCTTTATAAGTTCTTTCAGGAATATCTATTTCCCCTGTTTTTATATGCTGGTCTTCAAGAATATAATACACGTTTCTCTGGGTAAAGTCTAAAGTGGAAAAAGAAAAGAAAGAAAATTAGTGTAAAAAAATGTAACAAACTCAGAAAGATTGTTTTTGTATTTTCTTCCCTTTGGGATGACCAACAGACTGTAACTCTGATTACATCTGCTCTTATAAAAGAATACATAATGAATTCACCTTCTTGAAGAAGCTACTGAAGTGTGAGTAGGGTGAGATTGTGTTTGAGGACGTGGCTCAGAACTTTAATTCTGGTCTTATAGTCACAAGAGCTGAGCCAGCATAGGGTGTGGGAGTATTAATTTACTACTGAAGTGTGGGTCCACAATGAATTATTTCACTCTGCAAGCAAACAATTAGAGACAAAATCAAGAGATGGGGATATTATTTGTTACACTTGTCTGCTATGTCTGAAATTGAATCTTGAGTACTTCCAGGGAGAGGTCATATGGTCCAATTCACTTTCACAGAACCAAACACACAAGGGACCTGATCCTCACCAAGTTTGTCTTTGAGATGGCACAGCCACAGAAGTTATGACAAGCAGTAATAGAGTTTATTCAACCATTGAATTGCAACAAAAGTGGGTGACATACAGCAGACAATTTTGGAGGCAAGAAACCTAATCAGAGAGTATTTTGCTTTTTATAGACTTCTGTGTATAAGTCAGTTTTCATGACCACACATACAGAGGATATTTGCATTTCATTGCATAGAGATACCTGAAAGATAAGTAAAACTGCCTGATTTTCCCAAAACTAATTTTTTTCTTCACATAAAATAAATAACAATAAAAAAATCTTTTCTGGATTGTCTTTTATCTAACTCTATGTTATGAACATGTTCACATATTCCACAGAAAATGGTTTCTAGTTGTCTCCTGCTCCAGGCAGCTCAGAACAGTATTATTGGTGGCTTAAAGAGTGACTAAGTAGTTGGGACACGTTTGTGGGAACATTGAATCCATCTCTGTGAGTTAGGATCATTGTAGCAGATATCTGACTGACACATAGTAAAGACTTAAGCACATAATTTTGTCAGTAAGGATATTTTGACCTAAAGTGCCACAAGTGATGCAAACTCAAAAAAAAAAAAAATGCAGAGAATATATTGGAACATGTTAGTCTCTTGAGTCTCTGCTAAGTATAAAACAGGTTTCATAAAGTGTTTCATTCATTTCAGTCTGTACAGACTTCAGTACTACTGGCCATAGTGCTTTGTCCTTGGAAGGCTGGAATTCCCTGCGGCTGTTGTTCACACTGACCTTTACATTGGCTCATTGTCCGTACTTGACATGGGTCAGGCGGACAAAAGCTGCTTTCCTCTTGTCAGTCAAACTGAGTCCTTTCTAATTTGTCCTTTAAGGCCATGTCATGCCTTTTGTGAATCTTTTGGACATGACAAATCTTATGAGAATGCGTTTCTTGAGGAAGGCCAAAGTGTCGTATTGTCTTTTATAAAAACTGTGAAAATCCCTTCAAACATTTACTCCTGCTACTGTGTGCAAAATAAAGCAAAAAAACCCCAAATATTGAGGTGCTTTGGAGATTCATGTTGCTCAGTTATCCTAGTCCAAAGATTAAACTCTGCCTTTTGAGTTGCCTGTCTTAAGAAAGTTTTGCCATGAAACAGCTATACATGAGAAACCACTTTCCTGATCCCCTGGGAAGGTAGCCACACAGTCAGACACTCACAGACAGTTCTAGCTGGCAAAAAACAACCAAACTCCTTTTTGAAGAGCACATTATCCTGAAACTTTGCCCACAGCTGCATGTTTCCTGGACCAGAACTGATGTTAGTCTTGCTGTTGCAAAGAAAGAACAGAATTAGTGCATGACTCTTTACATCAGCTATCAGAATATGCCTTGTCTGCTCTTATGTAACAGCCTCCTGTGAAAACTAAACATGCCTGTGGGATATTTTCCAGAAAATAAAATGATTTCTTGTGTTAAATACATGGGCCAGAGGTAACACATTGTTCAGTGTGGCGTGGTACAATCAAGCTTTTCCATTCTGTCCAATAGTCAGTTGCTGCTACTTACATTTAGTTTCAGGAGTTGATGAGCTCTAATTAAAGTGATTAACCCTCAAAAGAAAAAAAAAAAAGCAAAGCAGAAACTTAAGAAAGCTACTTAAGAAAAGAAAATATCATTTATAAAATAAAACAGATTTTAATACACTGAAAATACCCTCCAGTTATTTTGCTTATATATGATGCCAGCTGATTTCCTGGGTGAAGAAATTTTTGAAAGGAGCTCAGTATCACCCAATGTGACTGAGGTCAGCAGATATCAACTTTTCTTAGGATTAGGGGAGAGCTACAAAGTAGAATGTGTCTCAGCTCTCTAAGTGGTTTTGAAAAAAGTCAGATGGCCCATTCTTTGGGCCTTTGAAAAATGCATTATCTTACAGTATCTTAAATTATCTTACAATGCTGTCTTACCAGGAAAACAACGTTAAACACCCAAGTTGGAATTATGCCACTACACTTCAGAAGGTTAAAAATAAGTTTCTAAGCAAATTTTTTGTTTGAAGATCCTTCCTGTAATCAATAAACACTTTCAGAGAGCAACCCAACCATTCCAAAAGCAGAGTTTCCAAAAGTAGAGACAGGTGGTTCACACGGCCCTGGTGTACCTACCTCTTCTCCTGAGTGTAAAAGAAAGTTAGAGAAGGAGTCAAGACTTGGTTCTGAACTTCCAGGTGGACAGACTTGAGAGACATCATTCAATTTGCAAGATATTCTTAAAATATTCACGCTTATGACCCTGATCTTATCCAGCCACCCTTTCACACTCTCTTACTGCAGGTATGAAATGGAGCTTTGTTCCTTTTAGGAGTTTCTATCAGATTATCATGGTCACACATCCAAAGATACAGGTTTTTGTTTAGTAACTGTATCAATACAGACTGATCTATCAGTTTCATTTAGTAAAGTACTAAAGAGTGTGAAAAATCCCATGTGGCCAAAACTGCCATTGATTTACAAGCAATTTCAAATAAGAATCAGAGTCATAGAATGGTTTGGGTCGAAAGGGAACTTAAAGACCACCTTATTCCCCCCCCTGCCATGGGCAAGGACATCTTCCACTATCCCAGGTTGCTCCAAGTCCTGTCCAACCTGGCCTTGAACACTTTCAGAAACGGGGCAGCCACAGCCTCTCTGGCCAACCTGTGCCAGGGCCTCCCCGCCCTCACAGGGGAGAATTTCTTTCTTATATTTTAAACCTATTGCATCTAAGTTTAAAGCCACTACACCTTGTCCAAAATGAAGCACCAGACCCTACTTTGGGTCCACTAAATTCTGTTGAGCTGAAAGGTATATTGCATTTTGCCTGGTCTCTCCCTAGCTGCATTTACTGATAGAATAAGGTCACCTAGAGGACTTTCACCTCATCAGCTCATTCAGCAATATTAAGTGAACTTTGTTTTATGTTCAGACAGTTTAGCAATGATGCCTTTTATATGACTAATTTATGTCAAACATGTCAAGATTGTTTTTTCAGAAGTACTGCATCCAGTATGGCATCAGTTAGCGGCCCTTCAACACACAGCTGCATACCTAAACAAGCAAAACTTCAAACATATCTTGTCTACTTAAAGATATGGCAGAATTTCAATATACAAAGTAGATTTTCTTGAGAACTTACTGTAATTTCCTGTCTGGGCACCCTTTTTTTGAATTTTCTTTTATAGTGCCATAGCATATAACTTAGTTTTTTTGTCCTAGTCAGATGGCACTTCCTAGGACAAAGACAAAACCAAATGAGAATTTTTAATGTATCAGGAAGAGAACGTGTCCTGGCTTATAAGATAGCTGTCATATGACATTGACAATGTTGTTGTCATTGCTATGGAATTCAGTGTTGTATCCAAATGAGAAGTTATGAGTAAGATGTAAATTATTTCACTTGGACTGTGGCCATTTTTTTTTAGCCATGGTTAACATTTGTAGGAATGTCAAAGTGATCTAAATGCTTCAGCACCACTTTTAAAAATTGTCATCCAGCAAGATTCAGATTCCCAGCTAAAGGAGTATTTCAAAGAATAGTAGGTATTTAAAAATGCTTAGAAATGTATATGTAAGCCTACAGATTTATTTTTTTTAATAAATGTTCATATTAGGTGCTTAAGCCATGTCAAGGCACTTCTCATCCACCATGGAAGGCTCATTTCTGTAACACCTACCGAATGTGCACAGGAGACGAAGAGAAGGAAGTTTATTCCTTTTTAGCTCTTCTGATGCCTTCACAGAACACTGAAGGACCTGATTGTCAGTGTAGTCCTAGATACCAAAACATGTGATAAAAACCATGTTTTCAGACAAGGCCTGTGGAATATCCGGTCAGTTTTTGGTGCAGTACCTTGGAGACATCGTGTTTGAAGTACCATATCGTTCTCCAATAGCATCCACTCTTCTGTCTGCCTCTGTCTTGAACACAGCTCAGGTAACTCCAGCACCGGCTTCAAATTATGCCGTTCCTACTTCTCCCTTTAAGTCACTGCATTCAATAAATATAACATTAAAAGAAGGTACCTCACTTCAAAATTGAATAAAATATTTCTCTTCAGTTTGGCTTTGGCTGTTAGAGCATTGAAGAGAAGACATGAATGTAGATTATGTATTAACTGCTGTCATGACTCCCTGAGACAAGAAATATTTCAGATGCGAAAAGATTAAAATGGGACAGATGTTATCATGTGTTTGTGAGCCAGGATAGGTGTTATTGATCCTATTTACCTACCTTAGATTCAGTCTCTAAATTAGGAACCCAGTACTCTGAAACTGGCAATTTTTCTTCTTAAAGAGTGTACCAAGGAAAAGGAAACCTTTTGGGAGAGAATTGCAATTCCCTTTGAAGCAGTTTCCATGTCATATAAAGCTTTTTCATTAATTTGCAATAGAAGCAAGAGTTACTACCAGATCCACAAAAATACAAGTAATGAAAAAAATTCCACATATTTTTCTTTCACTTGTGGAATTTCACTAGTTTTTTCTAAATCTAATGGAAGGCCAGACCTGTTAGCTCTAAAAATTTGTACTTTTTTTTCTTTTTTTTTTCTAAAATTATTTCAGTGTAGTCAAACAGTTGAGAAAACATTTCTTTTTAAATTCTGGAAATTGTTTTACAGTAGGAGAAAGGGAGACTGGTCCTGGAATATTTTGTCCCAATTCTTTATTTGGCTTTGAAGATATTGTAATTTTTCTGTATAATATTTTCGGAAATTCAAGTGAAGCAAAGAGGTATTTAAAACTAGTATCTATAGACTGAATATTTGGCCAAGAAACTTATTAAGAGAAAATACAGCAAAACCCAAAACCCAGACATAGTATTTTACAGGTCTATATTTTCAGTTCTAGGGATTTCAATCTAGCTTTTTCAGCAAGAACATTTGAAAAACTGACAAATTAGTTATTCTCCCTTAAGCCGAAAGTTTGTTTAGAAATACTACTATCTCCCATCCCTTCCCTGTTCCTGGGAAACATTCCCAGGGAAAAGAAATGCAGGGTAAAAAGAGTCGGTGAGAAACACTGAAAAGCTTTAGGGGAAAAAAGAAACAAACAAACAAACAAACAAAAAAAAAACAAGAAAAAAAACCAAAAATCCCTAAAAATACCAACAAAATACTTGTCAGCTTTAAGTTGTGCATAACAATTGATGGTAAAGGCAGTAAAGACTTCTAGCCTAGTTGAAAGAGACTGATCAGGCTACATCACCCATCATGACATTCACTAAGAAATAATAGAAATAATAGAAATCTCCTTCCAGTGTCTATAACATAAAGCAACTAGAGCTTGCTTATTCCTTTCCCGGAGAACAAAAAGACTCATATGAAGAATAGGCTGGAAATCAGTTTCAGGCTAACCTATATCTCCACTGCTCAGCGTAGAGAACTTGGGTTGCTCAGTGTGCATGTAGGAAGGGTAAAGCAATTTAATATTGTTGTAGATGGCCAGCAAATTACAACCCCTGAAAGCAAGGAAGAAACGGGAAAAAAGTTATGATTTAGATATGTAATGATACTTCCACAGGCTACTGCTGTCTAAATGCTACTCATACATCAACCCTTGCTCACGGCTGTATGTGAAGTCAAAACAAGGAGACACTAGAAGCTGAATTCATGGAGAGACATCCTAAGCCCACTGAAGTCAGTGAAAAGAGTCCCACTGCCTTAAACGGAACCCATCTTTCACACCTGGCATTTGCACAGTGTGATGGGAGGTTCCCGTTCCAAATATTGAATGGGTTTAAAGTTGCACAGACAACCTGGTGAAACAAGGTGAACCTTATTCATAAAAACTACAACATTGTGGTTATGTGACGCTCTTCAGGACTTTTTTTTTTTTTTCAGTTTTCTCGCTTATTAAAAAATTAAAAAATATTTAAGGCAGTGTTAAGATGAGGTCAGGCTCAGAAAGTGATTTAATATGAATATCGGTATTAAACTCCCACTGCTGCAAATGATTTTTTTTTTCAGATTAATAAATCTGCTGAGACATAAAATTATCTGATTTATAACTATGTATTAGTAGATCTGAAATGTCAGTTATTATCTCCCTGTTTAACACTTTGATTGTTATATAATTTTATGCAGCTCCTAGAATAGGTTCAAAAGGAAGAGAAATACTAATTTTCTAGCTATTTCAAACAGGTTGCCAGACAAGGGAGTAAAATTTTCAGAGTTAAATTTTCTGTGATTAACATAATCTGAAATAAGATAACATAGTGTTAGTAATTGGCATGGTAAATAGTTTCATTGTTTAATGGAAATTCAGGAACTGGGAACTTCAGAAACAATTTACAGTGCAGTAACTTCATTTCAGCAATATTCTTAGTCACTGTGGTGCATATTCTGCTAATAAATAACCTGAAAACTGTGTGTTGTCCATAAAAGAGCACAAAGATATAAATCTTACATGTTGTACGTTAGGTAAAAATCCTTCATGGGTAAGAACAATATCTTGACAATATCTGAGAAGTGAGAAAAAAATCACTTGCAACTTTTTTTTGTAAGTGATGAATTGCAGGGTTAGTAATTACTGAAGATGTAGGCCTCTTTACACAGCATGAAAGTCAGGAACCTATCTCTTACACCGAGAGATCTTTTGACACTGAGAATAAGCAGAAAAAAAGCTCTGCTGTGTTAGTTAATTCATAATTTAAAAAATTTGGCAACTGACTTTATTGGAGTCCTGAATTTATCCTATTCTTGACACAATGCCTTATTCTAGACCTCATTTCCTTTGGTGAAAGTTTTCTCATTTAGTACCTGTCCTGTTTTTCTCTAAAATATAGTGCAACGGGAATGCAGACCTTGTGCAGAAAATGGATTAATTCCTGATGGGTTTCTATGTGCAAATTTATTAGAAAAGCAGAATGTGATTCTGCAAACCATGACTGTTCTTTGCTGAAAAGTTACTTTGTCCCATACCAACACCACTGGGATTTCCGCATCCAGTTCTCGATTAATAACACAAAGGCTTCTTCATCCTACAGTCCATGATGGCTTGGGACATTCCCTGAAGGGAAACACTCCAAAATGTGATTTTTAAAAGTCTTCCCACTCCACACACACACACGAAGAAGTACAGTTACCTTTAAGTAAAGATTTTAATTATGAAGAGAAAGCAAAACAAAAAGCACAGCACAGAGGAATACCAAAATAAGCCTTAGGGCCTTTTACTGGAAGAAAAGTGCACCCATACAGCTACTGCAGTTAGCAAAATCAGCTGTGAAGCTAGCAGGGACTCTCATTTAGCTGAGAAGCCAGCATCTGGCAATGACTGATATAAAAAGCCTAGCTCACACTTTACCTTGTGTCAGTTGCTTTTTTTGGGTAAGCACATGATATTAGCACAGTCAGGAAAACATAAATCTCAACGTTGAATTTTATAAACCTCCTTTACTCCCTGTGACTTTCTGGAGTTGAACTATGTAGAAGATTTTCTGTAGCTGTTAAGGCCAAGGACAATATCCAACTTTGCTCATAATTCAGGCCCCGTTTCAAATCACTGAGCCATCAGAGACAGAATCCACAAGTTTGGGGTTCAGGTTCAACATCAAACATTTAGCTGGAAATGTTCTGCCCATGTACAGTTCATTTTACATCTTCCATAATAAAACTAGTAAAAAAATCTCTTCCAGTCACCTCCTCCGCTTGTTTCATAGGTATGGCTAGAGCTCTTCCCGTTCTTTTTATATCACATCCATTTCATATTAATGTTCTGCTGGTCTCCAAAATCACTGGAGGAATTTTTATAGTCTCTGACAGAACACCATTACTCTCTCTGCAGCAGTCCTGGGCTGCCGCATCTGAACCCCCAAGTCTCAAAGTTGTGCTGTAAAAGATTATCTGGATGGTCAATGCCAAGGAGTGGTGGTGAATGGGGTTAAATTAAGTTGGTGGCCGGTTACTGTGGCTTCACCCAAGGCTCAGTACTGGGGATGGTCCTGTTTAATATCTTTGTTTATGATCTGGATGAGGGCATCGGGTGCCCCCTCTGTCAGTTTGCAGATGACACCAAGCTGGGTGGGAGTGTGGATGTGCTGGAGGGCAGGANTGAAGGGGGATGGCCTAAAGTTATGTTAAGGGAGGTTTAGATTGGATCTTAGGCAACATTTCTTCACTGAAAAACAGTCAGTCATTGGTACAGGCTGTCCAGAGCAGTTGTGGAGTCACTGTCCCTGAGGAGATTTGAAAGATGCGTAGATGGGACACTTAAGAAGAGGTATTGGTAGTGCTCCTTGCAATGCTGAACTCAATGATCTTAAAGGTTTTTTTTTTCAACCAAGAGGAATCAATTATTCTATGATTTTCATATAGAACTAAAGGTCTGTTGGTTTTTTTTGTCTTACTTCACCACAGCCTACCAAAAATATTTTAATCATCTTTTGAATGTTTAATGTCACAATGAATCTTATATCTGAAAAAATAATGTGGACTCGAACAAAAAGAAAAAAACAACAACAAAAAAAATCTCTATAGCTCCTTCATTCTCATATAACAGTTTTCAAAGTTCTAACCATTTTTGGTTTCCTAGAACTGGATCATTAGTAGCACATCTGGAAAATTTACAAGACAACTGGTTTCACCTAGGTTTTCAATGCAGAAAGAGTTATGTCATTTGGATAAAGCATTTATACTTCTCAGCTGAGACTTAAAAGTCACTCCTAGGAAAATCAGAAGCAATATTAAATGCATACTGATATTGCAATTGGACAACAGGCTCCTGTTAATCTTCTCTAAAAAGCAGATGAAACATAATTCCTCACATAAAGCTAATTCTGTGGTTTCCTGGTTCCTGTGGGCTGTACTAGCAGATGGTATCAGCAGCATTCCTTCAGCTTTGGCTGAGACTCAGCTTTTCATTTCAATTTGTCTCTTTTTAATTTCAACCATGGGCACTATATACTGTAGCTGCTCGAGTTAGTCAAATAATTATTGCAAAGCACCATTTGTGGTGAAATTTAATGTGTATCTACTGAACAAGAAATTGAAGATAACATTTTTTTGTTTCTTGGCAGCCAGATTTAGAATGAGTCCAAATGACCTTTTTTCATGAGACATTGAAGGCAGACTCTTGGATATGTCTTGGAGTGTCACAGAGCATTCTTCCTTTTTAACATTTTGGGTCTCTTTTGCTGTGTTACTTTTCAAGTGTCTTTTGATATTAGTTATGGGCACAACTGGCAGTACAAAGAACTTTAGATCCTCAGCAGAGCCTGGGACTGAAGCAGAACAGTTTGGAGCTGGTGCTACATCTCCTCATTGGTAGAGATGGCTCTCTCTCCAAAAGGTAGAAGTCTCCATCCAACAACCTTGTTAGATAGTTAGCAAAAATTTAGAAGATGTGAAAGTATTAGTAATTCAGCTAAGAAAGTGTTACTGACCTCAATAATGAGGCTGAATGGGCAGATAGATTAGCAGAATTAAGATGTCATGGAAAATATGATATATAATTATATGCAAAAGTGGATGTATGAGAAATAAGAATTTTATTGGTGGTAATTTTTTACGTAAGAATGTGCATTGTAAAATTCTTCATATTGCATTCCTAAAATCAAACATAGTTGATGGTCAGAGATCGCGGAGAAAGGGAACACAACCGTAGTGAAATGCCTGAATATGAGCTGTAGCTTAAGGATAAAATTTGTATCTTTTAATTAATTTTATTGACCTCATATTGAGATCTTTAAGCTTATTCTGCATTAACTGCATCCACTCAATTTTTATTTTTATTGATGGGATTATAATCTGTGATAATTTTTTTTAAAATCATTTTTACCTACAAATAATGACTGTTGTTAACAAGTAAAAAGATTTGTTACTTAAATGGCAGAGCCATACCTTGTTTGCTTGTCTGGAAAAAGTTTATTTTAAATTAAAAAGAAGAGTCTAAATTTTCTTACTTTTGCTACTTTTTTTATCAGGACAGAAACAATTTATTAGTAAAATTCTGCCCCTAGTCATGATAAACTAATGCCATAGAAAGCCCTTACCCTGAGATTATGAAGAATATTTATTACCTTGCTCATTTTAAATGTCATTAAAGTGCCCAGTGAGATTAAAATAACGGCGTTTTCCTTCCTGATGTAACAACATGAATTTAGTTATGTACAACTCTCTTTGTAAGCATTTCCTAGGGTACCCCTTAGTATCTTTTATATAGTAGAAGATTCGTGGCTCGAAAAAAGTATCCTACAACTTTCTTTTGCTAATTTTAAAGCTCTTAGAAATGTAACTCTGCCCTTGATGACATTCATCAAATATTTACCAAATGTGTCCTTCCACATCATCTTAGTATGTAACTGATGAAACATTTAAAAGCTGTCAACAGTGGTATATTTATAAGTTTGACTGCAAAATCATTACATTGCCTATGAACGTTGCCATCGTGCACTAAACCTGTGAAGGAAAAAAAGGAGAGAATATCCCTCTGGTATTTTATGGGCAGGTGTTGTGGATTTTTTGAGCTCAGTTTTGATTTCACACGTGCCAGGCGTCCTCTTCCCCCATTAAAGTGTTGGGGTGATGCTGGGGAATACTGGATAGGAGGGTTGTTGCCATTGTGTGATTGCTGACACCTTTTCCCTTTAATGGTGAGAGGCAGACAAAAGTATGTCCGCTATATTGATTAATTAAATACTATTTATATATAAATATATAGAACAAAATATCACAATATTTAACATTGCCTTACTATTAAGGAACATAAGGACTGTGACTTAATATTTATCAGTGTTTATCTGCTTTGTTGGATCAAAATTAGATTTGTTTAACGCAAACCTATTAAGAGGATAAGGACAGAGGGAGGGTTGGGTCAGCAGGAGGACAGGTGATGTGCGGTGAGCAGCTGTGACAATGGATGATCAGCTTAAAGCAGGCATATAGATAACAATAAAAAGAGTTAATAAGTGAGAGGATGAAACCAAGAAAAATAAAGATTAAACAGCACGAGTAAAGTTCTTAGCACTGAATTCTATTAGTGTATGAAATTATCTGCTGTAGAGAATGACAGATATCCTATTTTTTGACTCACTGCACACTAAATGGGATAAGGTATTCATAAATAGACAATAGTAGAGGAAGAAAAAGCTCTATCCTTAGAAGCAGGAAGGCAACAAAATAAACTTAACAAGGCGTTCCAATTTTGTAATTTCCTTGGGACTACTTACCTGACTCAGTGACAGATACTGCAGAGCAGTCTGTCTGTCTGAGATTTTTAATAGGTTGTTTTAATAAGCCTTTCTTGTGATTTGTGTTTCTGATACGACCAGCAATTACCCAGCCAAGTAATGAGACTCTAATGAACATGTCTTTCCTAGATTACTTTAGAAGTTCATCAGAGAAGCTAATAGCATTGTAAAACTAAAATCTCCTTTTTTTTCCCCTGTCAAGACACATCTGATTGTTCTACTAAGTGCCTTCTGTAAAAATGATGGAGAGAAAAATAAATATGTACAGGTCCATGTACATGTGTGTTACCATCAAATACATGTTGTTTTTATCTACCAGTATTTTTACTACAGTATTATGTAGGACAAACAACATAAATTTGTTTCTGCATGGTCTGATCTACATGTGTACATCAACGTATTTGTTTTCAGTGCAGGTTTCGTGTCAAAGTGCATCTCCCCTGTGTATAGAAGGGAGGTTTCTAATATTTTTGAAATTTTAGTTATTTAGTATTTCTAAGAAAACAAAATAAAAAATAAAAAATTAGAGTACATGACCAAGGCTATGAACTGCAGTTCAAAGCATTGCCATAAAGGATGGCACTGCACAATGAAGGAGGGAAAAGTAGGGTGATGATTTAAATCTGCTTGCAGAGGCATGAGCAATCACCCTGTTTCACTGAGCTAAATAATCAACATTTCTGTATAATCAAGGCTTGCAAATCATCTCCCTTATAACTTGGACATGTAAAAGGTTAAGGGGGAATTTTTAAAGTATTTGACTGGAAAAAAAAAAAGGATAGTATTACACATTCACTTCTTTAACAGATTTAGACAATTGTTTTGGGATGGGATCAAACCCACCCTAGAAGAGCTGATTTCTCCTCTCTTATTACACATAGAACCTTCTAAGACTAACTCTACTGTTTAGTTCCCCATTGAATAAACATTTGATCAGAAGAATCCTACCATGAACAATAGTTCCTGAATGATGTGATTCAAAAATTTTCATGGCAGTAAGTCTTCACTGAAGCTGTGAGAACACTTTGTTTTAGAGGTCAGTTAATATATGCAGCAACATCATGATTTCAGATACTCAAGCTTGACCTTGATTTCCGCAACAAAATAATACTGTGAATTGTTTTATTGGACTAAGGTTTAAAAGCAATTTCAATTTTCAGTCATTTGGATGAGGTGATGTGTTTTGGTTTGTTTGGGCTTTTTTTTTCCCCAGGTGATTTTATTTACTCATTTGTTTGTTTGTTTTGGTAGATATTTGCTTCTCGCTGTGCGTCTTTAAAAACAGAGGAGAAAGAACAACAGAGAGCGTTGATACTGCTACTCGAAAACAATTATTTCTTTATTATATCTAAATGTTTCCCAGGCAGATTTTCTTCATAGGAAATTACTTAATAGCAATGTGGTGAACTCCAGGTGGATGCTTTTCTGGTTCAGGAACTCAAAATCCAGTTTTAGGCTTTAAAAGCTTTTAAAGTGTTGATTTTAAATAGCTATTCTTTTAAGGTCAGAGAGAAAAAAAAAAGAATGTTCAAAACATAAGAAATTTTATTTTCCTATGTTTAGTCAATAGAAATGCAAAAAAACCCCAGGTGCTATTAATTTCTTGGTAATTTTCTTGACAATGCTAAAATAAAAATCCCTGATAGTTTGTGTAAAAAGATATTCAGTGAAAAAAATATTAATTCAGGTCTGCCATTTTGACTAAGAAGAAATATTAATAGTAACAGCAAAAACTTTTTTACCCCAGAGAGAGACCTGGAATGCAGATTCCTAGCCCAAGGACCCCAGAACTTTTCCTTCTGGAACTCAATTTCTTTCCTGCGGGTCAGAAATTACACTCCTTGAATTCAAAGAGTGTAATTGCTGAGATAAACAATTCAGGAACAAACCTTGCCTTGCAAATTGATGGCTGCAGATTGCTGGTGTACAATGACAAATGATGACTCCACTCGGGATGTGTTTGCAAGCAGAGAAATAGAGGGTGGGCTACGTGCATCAAACACTTAAATTATACTGAATAATGTGACTGGTTGTAGTCAATAGTAAGTGGAAAACATCAGAAAAAGGAGCCAGTGGTTTCACAGGGTGGAAAAACTGGCGCGGTGTAAGAGAGAGAAGTGCTGTAAGGTTTGGGAGGTATCTGCAGAGATAAAAGTTTAGAGCATTCACAGAGGAACAAAAAGAATATCAGGAGGGGTAGAACACAGGAGGTGGAAGGAGAGTAACAAATACTGATTTTAATGAGAAGTTACTCAGTCTGTGTCTTCATGAAAGTGGTGATCCTTAGAATGGCATAAATCCAAATACCTAAGTTCGGTAAGTGGGTCTTCTTAGCAGAGACCTGGTGCCAGAAAATTAAGTCCTTCAATAATATTGCATATTTGGATTTGAAATTTACTCTTGGAAGCATGTAGTTTATGTCAGTACCTTCTATCACCATGCATGTCCACCCATGAGTGTGCAACCTCAAGCACCAGACTGAATGCCAGCCCGAACACTGACAACAGAAAATTAAAACTCATAGGCGCACAGAAAATATATAGAGAGGGAAATAATAATGAGAAATATAGTTTTAAAAGCTAAACAAAGCTAAACATTTATGTATTTGGATACTGAACAAAACACATTTTGGGCTTTTTTTTTTTTTTAATGAGCAAAACATATTCTCTTTTGCTTTATTTGACAACTGAATACATTTTACGTAGAGTTCAAAAATTGTTTACAATTTTTCGGGGTTTTGGGTTTTTTTTTTTTTTTAATGAGCAAAACATATTCTCTTTTGCTTTATTTGACAACTGAATACATTTTACGTAGAGTTCAAAAATTGTTTACAAATTTTCGGGGTTTTGGGGTTTTTTTGTTTGTTTTTTTAAAAATATCTAACTCATGTAGTAACGGGTAGTTCACAAGTACTTAAAAAACATTAAACAATGGTAATTTTACAAAATTATACTTTAATCCATTCTTGTAATATCCTGACAGTTTTGCTTTGCTTCATGGAAAACAACTGACAAGAAAAGTGTCATTGACAGAGAGCAGGTCTAATGCATATCCCTCATTTATGGAAAATAAAGTGTGAAGACGGTTTTAGAGAGTGAACTCAAAAGTCATACATAAGAGAAAAAAAGCTTTCAGAATTGATTGGGCTAAAGAGTGTCATTACTCACAGAATGCACAGAGGGAAATGGATTACCTAAGAGAAAAGCCATAACAAATATATTCCTATTGAATAAACTTCTTGTGTTCATCTGAGTATTTTCTCTATCGGCGATAACAATGAAAAGAACAGGAAAGCCTATGCAATAGACCTTTGAAACTGTCACTGTCTTGTGTACAGTGCGTTCAGCGTTTTCTCCATCTCACTTTCTGTTTGATTCCTCAGAGCATCACTTTGTGTAAATTCTCAAGGAAAGGGACCATTAGTTTGTGTTTACCGTGGCCAGCACAGGGTGCAAAACTCAGACAAATTGTGCGGGTGAACATTGCTGTTAACTCTTCCTCAGTAATCGCAGCCACAAGAAAGCTATGAAACAAAAACATTTTAAATTCTGCTTTTGATATGCTCTTATCCTATTGTTTGAATTGTGGTCCCTCGGATTTTCCCTGGGATGTTGCACATATGCTGCTGAAAAACAGGTTACCTTCCATGACTTGTGTATTTGTGTGACTGCCATGTTTAAGCCACTGTTTGTATCTGAGCCACGGTTTTGTTTTATACAAGCAATTAAACTGGATCTGCCAAAGCCATACATCCTTGTAATCCCTGTAGAAATGAACCAAGATGCATAACACTTGCTAGTGCAGTAAATTAACAAGATTAATGGGAGATTTCCTCTTACCTTGTGAACCCAAAAATCCATCTCTTTGTTCACACTAGATTAGTTTTACTCTTTGCAAGTGGCCCATTCCTAATTTTACATTCTTCAAATATTATGAATAATACCAAACTGTAAATTTCCAGGACAGCTCTTCAGCAGGATGCTCTCTGGGATTTTGATTCCAAATCTACCTTGAGATTTGAAAAGTTATTTTCATCAAATATATACTGGTCTCTGGTTCTGCACATGTTTATCCTGTGCCTTCAGATTCGTGGCATATTTACTTTGCAAAAACATCTCCGTATAAATAAAACTCAGAACATGGGAATCATCGTAGCACAGGAGGCTTGAATCTTGTTGCCACTGTGGAAAAATCATTTGACTTTTCTGTATCGAGATACAACTGGAGTACATTGTTTCAGCTGGAATAAAACACAAAATACAAAGTTTTTCTTTAGTAAGTTATCCTTGCAATGACTTACTACTTCAGGTATACGGAATTTATTGTTCCAAACAGTATGAAGAGATATTATAGAATATGTTCCATTCTGAACAGGTGACTAATTCAATTAAAAGAATTTTTATTTTATTCATAGATTCACCATATCACTACTTAGGGCTTAGAGGGACCTCTGAAGATCACCAAAACCAGCATCCATGCTCAAAGCAGAGTACACTGCAGCAGGTTGTTCAGGGTAGTGTCCAGTTTTGAATAGCTCCACAGAAAGAGAATGCACAACTTCCCTGGGCAATTTGTTCCACTGTCTGGCCACCCTCACACTAAAGCATCACAGAATCACAGAATCACTGAGGTTGAAAAATACCACCAACATCATCAAGTCCATTTCATCCTGCCCTTAAGCAGAAATTCTTCAGATTCAGATAAATAAAGTGTTCGGGTGCAGCCAGAAGTATAAGAAATCTAGTTTTTAAATGGTCAGGTTTTTCAAGGTAGAAACTTTGATAATTTTTCTTCCATCACTCCAGGTAATTCTGTAATTTAAATTCATTTTAGAATGATAATGCAAAGGTGATAGGATAAAAAAAACCCCACACATGTTAATTCGTTATGTAAAACTCAAGAAAAATCCTTACTGTAGCAACCAACTGGAAATTCAATCAAGTTTAGATTCTATATTTGCTTTTGTTAACAACCATGTCAGAAAAAATTTTGAAAGTTAGCAACCGTTCCAATGATGCCCTAGGTTTTAACTTCTATATTTTTCAAACCCCGCACTGCCTAGTGTGTAACTCTGAAGTTTCTTGTGGCCTGTTAGCTGCTGTTCTCTCATGCTGGTTAGACATAACAAACCACTCTACGTTTGCTCTCCAAGGATACCTAGATTGTCCCAGGCCCCAAAATATATAAACCAAGTCCTCTGAAGATGAGGGCAAACTTGGGGTAGTTACATCATTAACTGGGGTTGTAACTGGAGAATTGATCCTGATGGAATGGACTTTATTTAAAAAAAAAACAAAAAAAAACAAAAAAAACCAAAACAACTTAAATAAAAGTGTGAAGAACTCATGACCCAGGCTCCATCTTGGGTGTAGCCTTTTAACTCCCCAGGGTGTACCTTGAAGGCCTTTCAAATAAATACCCACCTTTATTCCCTTATCCTTGTCTAGTCTCTGTTCTTAGGTGGCCTCTCAAGGCATCACTAATACATGTCAAAACTATGAAAGTGTGTGGCAGAAGCAGAAATATGAGCAGATCAATGGGAATCTAACTTCAAAGGGGCAAGAAAGATATATTTGTGCTATTTTGTTGATGTAGAACAGCATCACCATAAAAGTTCATCCCAGAAGATCAGTAGAATAAATTTAAAATCTGTTTCATTTGGAAAAGAATCTCCAGTAAAACTGCAAAGCAGATTTCCAGTAAACTTCTAGTCTAATACGTTCTGATACAGGTCAAAATTCTTGCATATATTATTTTAACTTCTTCCATTATTTAAATAGCCCCAGAAGTGTATTTGTGTTTCTTTTTTCACAAATATTACAAGATCTGTTCCCTTTTTCCTAGGGCTGGATGTAGGATGAAGCATATTAAGTGCTAATTATAAAAGAAAGGGGAAGATTGGAACTGTAAAAACAAAGAAAGTAACATCCTTGGTTTTCAATGTGAATTTCTGAGTAGACATAAGGACATTAAAAATATTTGGCAAATAAAACCCCCAAAACTATCCTTTAAAAAAAAAATTCTCTTTTTTCTTTTTTTTCCTTTTTTCCTTTTTTCTCTTTAATTTTTTCTTTTTCCCTTTTGCCTTTCCCTTCTGTTCCCCTCTGTTCCCTTACCTCCCATGCTCCTCATTTATCTAATTAGATATATTCCAGCAATGTGAGTGGAATGCCCCTTTTCGGGTATAATAATCCGCGCAATGCAAAGCCACTTATTTAGGATCTAGATGAAGAAATTTGATTTGCTATTTCATGATACAACATTATGACAGTTGTTATTTTCGTGAGCTTTCATAAAGATATAAATAGAGATGAACTTCAGGCTAGATTAGATAATTCCTTAGATTATTAAAATATCATATGCAATTAAGAATGAAGTCGCTGTGGCTTCCACACCTGTACAAGGGCAGCCTGGGTCCTTAAAAGGGCAATTCAGGGATGAGGTGAACTGGCTGTTCTGTTCTTCACTATGCAGCCAGAACTGATTGCACCATTAATTTACTGAAGTCCTGAAAGTTCATGGGATAAAAACAGGTCTTTGCATTCTGTGTGTATTCTGGATCAAAGGTATTCTCAGTTTAGGGACCCTAGTGGAAATTTGATCTAGATATTCTATATCCCAGAGGTTGTCTGTGGCTTAATTTGTGGCCAGCTCTAAAGCACAGAAATAACCTTGCATGCATAAGGCAGAAATATGGAATTTTAAGTGAATAATGTAAAATGACATCTTCTGAGAGACAGAGGAAAATGAAATAATGGAGCACATTAAATTTTAAATACTTAAATACCAAGGTGAGGATCCAGAAATTGTAATTGTTTTTCTCTTCATCATCTAAGTCTTTTTTATTCAATATATTAAATTACAGGTAATGAAACCTTCATGAACTCTTACTTTCTTACAAAACTATAGCTACATTTTTGCTGAGTTTTTTTATTTTCTCCTTTCTGCTGTACTGCAATCTTGAAGGCAATAGATAATATTTTTTTAGTTCACTGTTATCCTGCAGAGAAAAGAATCGGTATAATAACATTACACCCCAAAGTGGTCCCAAGTTCGTAATAAGATTCTAATGTTGTTGTTGTGCTTTCAGGTCATAGAGCTTTTTCGTAGAGGTAAATTGTCAGGATCATCTTGTGCTGCTGGGAACTCAAGTTATCTTCAGTATAGTTTGAATATTACCACTAAACGAGGTAGAAGAAGCTAATTCTTGTACTCTGCTTGGGTATTGTGGAAGCAATCAACAGATACAAATCACCACCTCCAACATTTCAGCAAGGCCCAAATTGCTTTCTGTTTAGTTACATTTTCACTGCCTTGCTTTTCAGCTTCCTTTTTCTCTCTCTTCCTCTCTCATCCTGCAAGTGTGTGTGTTTATGTAAGCGCGTTTGAAAAGTGACAGAAGACTGCATGCTTCTAATAACGATGTTGTAATAGCTCTTAGAGTCAATTTAGCGTTAGGTTATAGTCAAATGACATGTTTAACACTACCAATATCTGAATGTTGTCCAGATAACCCAAATCAGAGCCTAAATGTACATTTTTATTGACATTCTTTGTGTTTCATTTATTTTAATCATTTTACTCTTTTGAATATGAATATGAATAAATGAAATATTTTTTCATTATTTGGGTAATAAAAAACTTTGTGTAATTTCATTAGGCATCCAGAATAAGGTTCTCACTTTGGCTTCCTGTATTTCTTCAAGTCAAAAATAGGAGTGGACACATTCAAATCCCCATAATCTAGTGTGAAGCAATTTTTTTTTTTTCTGACGTGGAGGAGAAGCACTTTGCAAGCACTGTGCAAACTCTAAGGGACTTAGTAAGTGCAAATACACTGAGATGGGATGCAGTCTCGTGGCACACAGCAGCATCTGGTGTGGCTTCTGCCTGCTGAAGCCTTCAAAAATCTTAAGATTGAATAGACGCCGACCTTATCCAGCCCAATGATTCCAACAGCCACCTCCTAACTCATCTCAGCATAATTTTCTTGGCTACCTAACACAAGCAGGTATGTTAAACACCATAATTTTAACATCATGGTAGGCATTGGACTCATAAGCCTTAATGAGGCCACGTCTGCAGTGCTGTGTCCAGGTCT
>VZRS01006149.1:0-33740 GCA_013398055.1 Ifrita kowaldi
CCTCCTGAGCTGGGACAGGCCCCGCTCTGTGGTTTTCAGGCCCTTCGAGCTCTGCTCCTTCCCCGTGAGATGCCAGGACCATTCCCAGAGCTCTGGAAAAGGGGAATATTGGCATTTTTCAGCCCAAGCCTGCTGGGCTGTCACCGGGGGCTGGGCTGTGGGGACATCCCTTTGTCACCACGACACCCCTGGCCAGGTGCAGCTCCTCCTGAATTTGGGACTTTGCAGCTTCATGGGCTGTTGCCAGGTCCGTAACCAGGAGCCAACTGCACCAAACACCCCCAAAATGTGGGGTCAGGTTGGGCTCTGGCTCCTCTTGCAGGGATGGTGTTGGCAGGGCAGCAAACACTAAAATACTTTATTTTTTTCTTTGCCTTTGCCCTCAGAGGAACTTTACCCCAGCCCGGCATCCCCTGTTCAGCAGCCCTGCCACCAACCCCGGCTGTTTCCCTTCCCCAGTCCCTGCTTTATGTGGCAATTACTCACTCTGTGTTTCTCCTCCCTTCCTCTATAATCTCATTTTAATGTGCATGTCACAGTTTTAATAAACCCCAGTTCAAAGGATGAGCAATTATACAAATCTTTCATTTCACACATGAGAAGCGTGGTTTTAAAGTTGTCAGCACAAAAAAAAAAGGCATTTCTTTGATTCCCTTCTCACTGCAATTACCTCATGTCTGCCGTGGGTTTCAGCTGGTGCAAATCCTCAGAGTGCCTTTGATTCCAGTGTCTTACCCCACTGGAATTGTTGGCTCCAAGGTGGATTAGTGCAACTTTCCAGATAAGAAATGAGGTTGGAGTTTATCCGCAGCCCAAATGAAAACAGGGATGGTTGGTGCCCTGCCTGGGCTGAGGCCCGCGGGATTTTTATCCTCTCTGAGCATTTTGTTTACACTTTATAAAAAATAACTTCCTGCTGAGCTGTGGAGAAGAAATCATCCCCCAGAAGATGAAAAAGGTGAGGGATCCAATTCCCTGGGACTCCGCGGGTTCTGTGGCTGTTCCCAAACTCATAAAATGAGGAAAAACTGCTCTTGGTTCCAAAGGATGAGGGAGGATTGGGCATTTGGCTGCGTGTCTGAGGTGCCTCTGAGCGCTCCAGGGAAAGCTCAGGGCAGGCGAGGGAGATCCCTTTTCTCTTGGAATACCGGGATGGGTGGGATGCTGCAGGTTCATGGATGAGCTCCTCCCCAGCTCCCACACATTGCCAGGGCGAGCCAGGGCCACAAACCGGGAGGTGCCACCTCCATCCGTGCTGGGCAGGGGCTTCCCGATGCTCTGGGGGTGAGAAATCCGGGATTTCAGAGCAGAAGGTGTGGCCTCAGCACATCCCTGGGGCAGGAAAATCCTCTCTAAGCAGCAGTTGGGTAAGGCCTGTCCTTGGTGGGGTTTTCCCCATTCCTTCAACCCCATGTGCATTAAAGGCAGGGAAAAGCGGAGTGGAAACTTTCATTCCTGGTGGCTCCAACCCGCAGGAGCCTCTTTCACTTTTCCTTGACCTTCTGGAGCGGAATGAAGTGACAGGCTGGGGGCACGAGGTCACGGCAGTGCTAAAGAATTCACTGAAAAATGCCTGGAACCGATAAATGGAAAACTCCCCGGTCCCTGGGGCTGGCTCGGAGCTGGCACTTGCAGAGCTCTCCGAGGTGACGCTGGGGGTGCAAAGCCTCGCACATTTCCCGTCATTTGCAGTGCCCCGGGGGGGAACCCGGCGTGCAGCACCTGCTCAGAGGCAGCGCTGCCACATCCCCGCCCCTGCCCGGGCAAACCATCCGCAGGAATGCAGGGCTGGCTCCTACAGGCTGCAGCGCTTTTAATTACAGCGCTTTTCAGGCAGAGAATTTCACGCGATGGGAGGGCGGCTGCTCTTGGAGGGCTTCATTTGAGCTGGGAGAAGTGACTGGAACAAAACTTCAGTGCCAACACCTGTGGGAGAGCAGGTGGGGAGGAGTGATTGGGACCGGGCACCACAATGGAGGTATTTAATGTAATCCTCAGATGAAAAGTAAATTGCCTGAATGGCTCCCCTCCCATTATCCCTCCGTGTAAGTAATAATGCTCCTCCCCTCCTTTTTAAAGTAAAGGATGCTCCTATAAAGGCATAATTTTCATAAAAACATTCCAGGGAAGCAGAAAAAAAAAAACAACCCCAAAATACCCTGAATACCCTGCAGAACCCTCTGCACTCACCCAAAGAAATAATATTTCAAATTATACAAATGATTAGGACCTAATTCAGCATTAAGGGAAATTACAGCACAACGCAGAAAATTGGAGATGCTGGCGTTGATCTGGAATTATGAGGAATAAGAGTGACTGCCTGGAGTTCAGCGCTTTTCATTCTCATGCTGCTCTGTTTCTCCGCTGGTTTTCTTCCCACTCTGTCCTTGTTTAGCGTGGACAGCTCCGGCCTGCAGGGAAAGCTCTCCCGCACAGGAAGTTTGTCCTAAATGAGTTGTCCATGAACAGAAACAGCCAGAAAGACATCCTGGTGTGTGGGGGGCTGCTCCAGCCTCTCCATGAGTGAGAAATCCTTGGATATATCCAGGGGCTGCTCCGAGCCCCCAGCCTGGCCCAGCCTTGGCCGTGGGCCGGTTGGACCCCGCTGGTTCATCCAGGGAGCAGCAAAGGAAATGCAGCAGCCCAGGGTGGAAGGGAACGGCCTCAAGTTGCTCCAGGGGAGGTTTAGGTGAGATTTGAGGGAAGATTTCCTCACAGAACGGGTTGGAAATCATTGGGAGAGACTGTCCAGGGAACTGGTGGAGCCGCCATCCCTGGAGGTGCTCAAACAACGTGGGGTTGGCACCTGGGGACGCGGTCAGTGGTGCCCGTGGTGGTGGGGCTGGGTGCGTGCTTGGACCTGGTGACCTTCAGTGACTCCCTGACTCCATGGATCTCCCTGCTGCTCCAAGAGGAGGGTTTGGTGTCTCCGTCAGGCTGGGTGCAGGTTTAATTCCCAGTGCAGTCCCTGGAAACGCAGCAGGACAAAACGGGAGGAGACAGCCCTGGCAGTGACCGCGGGGCTCCTGGAGCTGCACCTCGGGCCAGGCACCCAGTGCTGCCCGAGCTGGCACCGCAGGCACTGATATCCCTCTGTTTGTCTCCGAGGAGAACTCCCAAGCTGCTCCTGCAGCTGTGGCAAGCTCGGAGCGGGCACTGCCCGGGGCTGTGGGCACTGCCCAGGGGCTGTGGGCACTCAGTGCTGGCACCAGAGGGACACCCGGGGCCATCCCGGCCGTGCTGGCCCCACGCTCAGCCTGGCTGGGGGATACAGCTGCGACAAACCAACAGCCTGGGAGGGAGCTGCGGGTCTGGGCAGCACCACAAGCCAGGGCAGGCACAGAGAAGGGATTTCAGCCCCTGACAGCGTGCCCAGCAATGTCCCCTCTCCTTCCCAGCGCCTCCCTGGCTCTGCGTTTGTTTGTGCGCACCCAGAGCCGCTCCGCCTGCGAGCCGTGCCCATGGGGGGACGGCGCTTCCATCAACAGCGGTGGCACTTTCATTGTCCCGGCCTCAGCCGCGGTCTGCCCATTGTGCTCACGCTGCTCGGCACTCAAATGAATGCAGGAATTTATGGGTGCATCTTCAAAGCGCTGCTCCCTCAATCACGGCAGATAAAGGAATTCCTGCCCGGCGCGGAGTGGGAGTGTCAGCTGGTTAATGAGCAGGTACTTAGCAGATGCAAGCTGCAAAAATCCTTCATTTCAATGGCTGCAGCCGGACAAAGGGAACTGCGGGCCAGCGAGAAAGAAATGCTGCCAAAGGAAAGAGAAAATATCCTCCGCTGGGTGCACTCGGGCAGGATGAGGGTGATTTGCAGAGCCCGTAATGTGACTGTGCGGTGTTTTATGGGTTTTGCCTGCCTTTATTGCCACGTGGGGTGAGGGGCAGCATCAGCTGCTGCAGAGATCGTGGTGCCGATCTCCTGCTCAGTGAGAAGCACCAAAGGTGGTTTGGGGGTCACAGCGGGTGTGGGGACATCGACTCTGGCCTAGAGCTCAGCACATCCGTGTGGGAAATGTCCTGATGGAGAGCATCTCCCTTCCCTTCCCTTCCCCCCAGCCAACCCTCCCCTGGTGAAGAGCAATTATGCTTTTGCCAGTTTTCCGTATTCACTTTTCCCTAAAACCAGGAGAAAAGCTGTTTAAAAGGCTGTTTATGAAATGTGAAGAGTGTCAGGAGGAACATCCAAACTCTGGTTCTCTTTCAAAGGACTGAAATTGAATTTGCAACAGAACCAAGGTGCTGAAATGTTCTGAGGATCCTTGTCCTCCTCTGGAAGAAATGAAGAAAGCTCGGGTGTAGCAAAAGCTGTTCCCTCAAACGCAGCTCTCAGAGACACTCAGATGCCTCAGCACAGAGCCACAGCTACAAACAGTTTATGAAAAACCTGAGGAGAAAATGTGTCTGAGCGATGCGAGAGCACCATGTAAACAGTCATTAGGATAGATTCACCATTGTGCTGTCTGATCTCCGGATGAGCCACTGCAGGAACACTGAGCCTGTCATCTCCCACGAAATCAAAGCTCGTTGCCATCCCAGGAGCCACGAGAGCAGCTCAAACATCTCCCAACAAAAAGGGCTCCTCATCCCGCACCGAGGAATTCAGCTCTACAGAACTCCGGGAGAACCAAACCCCACGGCAGCGTGAGCTCGGTTTGACAGGTGATAATTAACTGCTGATAATATAATTGCAGTTTTGAGGCAAAATTTGGTTTCATTAAAAACTACTCAGCATTTGCATGGCGTGGGACAGCCTCCTCCAGGCAGGAACGTTCAGAATTCAGGGACTGCTGGCGTTTACCTCGTGCTGCACATGGATCCCGCGGGGGAAATCCAAGGGTCCCCTCTTCCCATGGAGCTGGAGATGTTTTGTCACCTGCCAGGGCCTTGGATCTGAGGGATGCAGTGCCCCAGGCAGCGCTCCTGGGAGGGAACTGCTGTGTCGGCCACGCGGGTTTTCAGGAAATGCAAACTGAGGGAATTGAGTCCCTGGAAGGAGCCCTTCCCTTCAGAGGGGAGGATTGGCTCTTCCCATGACCACGGATATCCCGGGATGGATCAGGATATGGTTCAGGATATGTTCCAGAGGACTGCACTCGGTGTAGGGGGACACAGGGAACCAGCTGATTCCCCTGGAGGGTCTGGGACACATCTTGGCACAGAGCTACCATTGGATGCTCCAGATTCCAGAGAGGAAAATGGGCACCTCAGAGACCGCTCTGACCCCTCCCATGACTGCCCAGGACATCGTCCTTTAATGCTGGAAATCCTCCTGGGCTGGAGCCCTTCTCTGGCGCTGCCTCGAGGTGGGGAGCACCCAGCGTGGAGCCGTCCCCAGCCCTTTCCTGCCCCTGTTCCTGCTCACCACGGCTGTCCTCGGCATTGGGAAGTCCCAGCCTGGTTTTGGGAAGGATCAGAACAGAATCACAGCTTCTGCTCAGGGCTGCTGGTGCTGCTCATTGCAAAAGAGAAAGTTGGATTACCCAGCCCATGGAGAGAGGCTGTGGCCAAGACCTGAGAAGAATCAGACTCATTGACTTGCAGATTTCCCCACCTTCTGGGTTTCCAAACATGCAAGAGTTCTACAGCAAATTATGCTTCCCAAAGGTTAATTTTTAATAAGGCAGTAAATGTATTTAAACAATTATTATTTAAAAAAAATAAAGTGTGAGGTTTACAATGTAATAGGTAATTATCTTCTCCAGAACAGTTCTAACAATGCAGCTCGCTCCTGTCTGCAGTGATCCTTTGATATTTGTTTAACCTGCAGTAACATTCTTATCAAACCCAGCTGAAATGGGTGGAATTCGAGGCACCACAGCACATTTCAAGGAAAGCAGCTCTGGCTCAACTGAGCTTCTTTTCCTGCCAGCTGCAGCTGTCTTTTCTGTCACAATGACTTGTCCCCAAACTCTTGAGCTCCACCAGAAGCAGCTGCAGAGCAGTGCCCAGGTTTGGTACCTAAAGCTCATTCCCAAACCCATGAAATCCCCACTGTCTGTCCAAATCCCCCGTTCTCTGCATGGGGATTTTATCCAGCAGGGCAGGAGCTGCTCCCCCTGTGCAGATGGACCTGGAAGAGTGGAAATGTCCCAACCCAGGGGGATGAACACCAATGGCTCCGTCCAGAGCCATCCCAGAGGGTGCAGCGCTGCCGCAGCAGAGGGAGGCAGAGGCAAAGCCCTTCTCAGCACCACTGAACGAGAGGCTGGTGAGGGGAGGGGGTAAATTGGGTAAATTTTCCCTGTCCCACTTGTTTGTCCTGTGGTGACCCCACCAAGAGCTCTCAAACCCCGCTGTGGTGCTGCTGTCTCAGCCTGGAGCCTCTCCCAGGGCTTTTTCCCCACAACAGCGTCTCTTTCATGGATGATTGGTAATAGAAGTTTCATTATGAGATCACAAAACACTGGGGGATATGTTAATGTGCTTCAGCATGTAATCCAGAATAATATCATTGCAAGGAATTGCATTTCGTCTGCAACTGAGGCAGCAGATAGGAGCTGCTTCTTTTCCAGCATTAATATCCATTGGTGAATTAATGCTTTCCTTCCCACAATCCCGGCTGAAATTGCCCAAATGTGCATTGTGCTGATTGATTCAGGTGCAGCCCCATTTGCTACGAGCAGCGAGCACAGGGAGGGGTTTGGAGCTCTCAGATGGATATTTTGAAGCGTTGGGGTTGCTGTAAGGATCTCAGCTCTGAGCTCCCTCTCGTTTGTGGGGGTCACAGAGCACTTGTAACCCCCCCAGGAGGTTTAACCTGCTTTTCTCTGGGGGAACAAACCTTTGGGGCTGAGCAGAGCCACAGCAGGGCCCCTTCTGACCCCACCAGGGGCTGCTTTGGGTGAGCAAAGTCCTGCCCCAGGAGCCTGAGCCAGGGTCACACGAGGACACGGGCTCTCCTCCAGTGGAGATGTGCCCTCCTCCCGTGGCCTGTTCTGTGGTGAATTTCGGGAATTACCCCAATCCCGTGGCCTTTTCTGTAGTGAATTTCAGAAATGCCCCAAATTTTGGGGTCTGGTCTGTGTTAAATTGAAGAAATGCCCCCAATCCCATGGCCTTTTCTGTGTTAAATTGAGGATGTGCCCTCCTTCTGTGGCCTGTTCTGTGGTAAATTTCAGGAATTACCCCAATCCCATGGCCTGCTCTGTGTTGAATTTCAGAAGTGCCCCAGTTTTGTGGCCTGTTCTGTGTTAAATTTCAGGAATTACCCCAATCTCGTGGCCTGCTCTGTCTTGAATTTCAGAAGTGCCTCCAATCCTCTGGCCTGCTCTGTGTTAACTTCAGGAATTACCCCAATCCTGTGGACTACTCAGTGTTAACTTTCAGAAGTGCCCCAGATCTGTGGCCTGTCTGTGGTAAATTTCAGGAATTCCCCCAATCCCATGACCTGTTCTATGTTAAATTTCAGAAATGCCCCCAGCTCTGTGGCTGCTGTGGTGCCAAAGCTCCCTCTGGGCTCCGAGCAGACTCCCATCGACTGGTGCAGCTCTGTCAGACAGAGCCTTGCTCCATAAAAAACACTGGGATTCTCAGCTGGAAAGTGTCCAAGAAAGACTAAAAGGTTCCTCGAGCATATTTTATTATTTTTTGGTAGCAGAATTTCCACTCCTCCTCCCTAAAGTGCTTTATGTCTCTCTAATGCAAATCCCATCAATCCACGAGCTGTCCAAGCCAACATTCAGGGAGTTCTGTATTGATCCATCCCTGATATGTGACAGCTCCAGCCGTATTTCAGGTGATCAGGGAAGACTTCATCCTGTCCTTGCTCCGAAAAAGCAGCAGCACATTTTAAATTTCCCGTATTCCGTGGACAAACCAGCTGGAATTGTGAGCCACAGATGCTCACTTGACAGATGGACTCCTGGCCGTGCTGCAGGGTTTGAAATGTTTCCAAACCCACCAGATTGAATCCTGGTGGCCAACAGGTTCCCAGGAGGGACCAAAAGATGTGGAAGTTGATGTTTAAGGGTTGCTGAGCAGAAAGAAACCTGCGGAAATCTAATTAGCAACAGGCAGGTAATGAAGAGAGAGGTCTCAGGGAGCAGCTTTGCTGAAAGCTGCACTCCGAGGTGGAAAATAAACCTGGATTGAGGTAGGTCAGGGAAAAGGTGAGTGCCAGGGGCCAAGCCCAGACAGAGGGGTTATGATATTTCACTGTATTTTCAAGGAAAGCCTGGAGTCTGTAAATCTGGGAAGAGGGAAGGGAGGTCAGGCCAGAACCTTCCTGGTGCGACCCCAGGTGAGAGGGGAGCACAAGGTCGGTGGCAGAGGTGAACTCGGATGTGCTGACATGAGGGGGAGAGTTTGAAAACACGAGAAAACAAAGAAAGTTTCTCACGTGGCTGCTTTATCCCTGTTGAAATACCGGCAAATCTCTCCCAAGTGGGTTTTTTTTTCCCCTTTAGTTTCCTGCCTCTCACACAAAAGTCTCCTGTAGGCAGCACAGCCCACACGGGTCAGCCCTGCGTTCTCTGGTCCCTCCACAGCTCCGATTCCAAATCACAGAATCCTGGAATGGTTTGGGCTGGAAGGGACCTTAAACCTCATCCAGTGCCACCCCTGCCATGGCAGGGACACCTCCCACTGTCCCAGGCTGCTCCCAGCCCCAATGTCCAGCCTGGCCTTGGGCACTGCCAGGGATCCAGGGGCAGCCACAGCTGCTCTGGGAATTCCATCCCAGCCCCTCCCCACCCTCCCAGGGAACAATTCCTTCCCAAGATCCCATCCAGCCCTGCCCTCTGGCACTGGGAAGCCATTCCCTGGGTCCTGTCCCTGAATCCCTTGTCCCAGCCCCTCTCCAGCTCTCCTGGAGCCCCTTCAGGCTGGTGGCACCTCCCTGGACAGGGCATTTCTCTTGCTGCAGGTGTTTCACTGTCACCTGGGGCTCAGGTGAGTCCTGCACTGGGGGGTCTCTGCCCTGTGACCGTCCCAAAGGACGGAGGAATCTTTGCTTCAGTAAAAAGAAGAAAGATGGCATTTTTCCATGGCAGATTAACCCCAATGATTTTTGTGTTTGGCAAATTATCTGAGAGTCGATTTAGGACAAAGAGTTTCGTATCTCTGTCATTTCCCTGGGTTAATATTGATGATGTTCCCCTGTGGAAGCCTTTGGATGCCCAGAGCAGGCTAAAGCAGCCTCGCTGTGCTCGTTCCTCTCCACGTACCCTGACATTTTAAGGGAAGCAGATTTACACAGTGAACAGGGCAATGACCTGGAACCACAGGAAAACAGCACCGCAGGATCTCCTAAGGGACAGTTTGGCTGCCCCTTCCCTCCCCTCCTCAGCACCAGCCACAAAAATCCTCGCTTTGAGGCCAGGCCTCTGGGATGTCTTCCAAGTTTTGGTCCCTTTTTAACAATTCTTGTCTGGACTCCTGCAAGCATCGGGATTTCCTAAAAGAGCCAGCAGGAGATGTCCTGGTGAGGCAGCTCAGTCCATGAACTTCATCCATGTTTGTTTCTCAGCTCCCTGTTTATACACTGAAGGAAAAGGAAAAACCTTCCAGGCCTGAGGAGTTAATTTTGTTATTTGGGCAATGACGTCATAGCAAACAGAATCACGGGATCATGGAATGGGGCAGGCTGGAAGGGAGCAGGGACAGGGCCCACTGCTGCAGCAGGGCCATCCCAGAGCACAGGACTGGGTCTGGAACATCCCCGTTGTGTCTGGCCAGGGAGCAAAGGGAACAGTGCACAGCCCAGTGATGGGCAGGAATTCAGGGCTCTATCCCTGAACATTGGGAATATCCCGATTCCTTCGGGGCCAGGAAAAATCCTTCTGTTGCTGGCTCCATTCAGTGTATCCTGGAATCCCTCTGGCTCCCGAGAAACCTCGTCCTGCTGCTGGCTGAGCTCGGCTCAGACATTTCCTGAGGTCGGGATA
This sequence comes from Ifrita kowaldi, assembly GCA_013398055.1. Classification (NCBI taxonomy): domain Eukaryota; kingdom Metazoa; phylum Chordata; class Aves; order Passeriformes; family Cinclosomatidae; genus Ifrita; species Ifrita kowaldi. Next base: position 9,891 of record VZRS01006149.1, read on the forward strand.
GAAGCAGTGGGGGAGCAGATAGCCCCTGACAGGAACAAGTGAGATGTGCAGGCAAGGAGAATGAGCTTTATTTCCCTCCATCCTGTCAGAAACGATTGCCTTTGCTGGGATCAATCCAAGCATCCTTCACAACCTGCACAGAGGACTTTGGTAGATTTGTTTTCTTAGCCTGCTTGTTCAAGCCTGTTATTAATCCCCTCGTCAGCTCAGCTCGCTGGAAGAAAACAGAGCTTCTTAAAGAGTTCTTACTGCAAATAAATGCCTCATTAAGTTAAACACGTTAACCTGAAAACAGTATTTATGTCAAACAGACGAATGAACGCTGCTCTGGGGAANATGTCTTCCAAGTTTTGGTCCCTTTTTAACAATTCTTGTCTGGACTCCTGCAAGCATCGGGATTTCCTAAAAGAGCCAGCAGGAGATGTCCTGGTGAGGCAGCTCAGTCCATGAACTTCATCCATGTTTGTTTCTCAGCTCCCTGTTTATACACTGAAGGAAAAGGAAAAACCTTCCAGGCCTGAGGAGTTAATTTTGTTATTTGGGCAATGACGTCATAGCAAACAGAATCACGGGATCATGGAATGGGGCAGGCTGGAAGGGAGCAGGGACAGGGCCCACTGCTGCAGCAGGGCCATCCCAGAGCACAGGACTGGGTCTGGAACATCCCCGTTGTGTCTGGCCAGGGAGCAAAGGGAACAGTGCACAGCCCAGTGATGGGCAGGAATTCAGGGCTCTATCCCTGAACATTGGGAATATCCCGATTCCTTCGGGGCCAGGAAAAATCCTTCTGTTGCTGGCTCCATTCAGTGTATCCTGGAATCCCTCTGGCTCCCGAGAAACCTCGTCCTGCTGCTGGCTGAGCTCGGCTCAGACATTTCCTGAGGTCGGGATAGAAGCAGTGGGGGAGCAGATAGCCCCTGACAGGAACAAGTGAGATGTGCAGGCAAGGAGAATGAGCTTTATTTCCCTCCATCCTGTCAGAAATGATTGCCTTTGCTGGGATCAATCCAAGCATCCTTCACAACCTGCACAGAGGACTTTGGTAGATTTGTTTTCTTAGCCTGCTTGTTCAAGCCTGTTATTAATCCCCTCGTCAGCTCAGCTCGCTGGAAGAAAACAGAGCTTCTTAAAGAGTTCTTACTGCAAATAAATGCCTCATTAAGTTAAACACGTTAACCTGAAAACAGTATTTATGTCAAACAGACGAATGAACGCTGCTCTGGGGAACACACTCGGAGCCTGCCCGAGCTCAGGTGGGGCTTTGGGTCCCTCTGAAACACCCACACACCCAAAAGTTCACCCACAGGGAGAGGGAGGTGAGGAGGGGAGAGCAGGACCCCGAGTGATGCCTCTGCTTGTGTTAATTCCCACGGTAGAGGGAGGTTTAGGGACACAGGAGCTTCCCCCAAACTCTGAGAGCTGTACAAATCTACCCAGCCCCTCCTGGATGATAGGAGAGAATCATTTTTTCATTTGTAACACGAGTTTTGCTCATTTTGCTCCTCCTGGAGCATCAAACACTCGTTAAAAAGGATCTTTCTCAGTGGTTGGTTTAGGTGCTCACAATAGGACTAAATCTGTTCCAGGCCACCCTGAGCAACCTGCCCCAGTGGAAGGTGTCCCTGCCCGGGAACTGGATGGGATTTACAGCCCCTTTTAACCCAAACCATTCCGTGATTCCATGAAACATCCAATGAAGGGACTGGGAACTCCCTGAAAATGCCCCAGACTTCCCAGTTTAAAAGGCTTTACTGGGGACTGGCTTTTCCTTGTGCTGCACAGCTGGGCCACCTCTCCTGACACGGATTTGCTGCCACACGTGGGAACAGCTGAGCACCTCTGACACAGCCAGGAATGTTTTTCAGAGTTCAGGGAGTGGGGACAAATTCTCTGGTGTGTCCCAGAGGTCGGGGACAGCTGACATGTCCCGAGTGACCTGCAGGGTGTCCTTGGGAAGCGGTTTGAGGGCAGGGAGAAGAGCCAGGCTGCAATCCCGGGGTTGGGAAGAGCACGCTGCGAGTGCCTCCTCTGGAGCTGCCATCCCACATTAACATTCCAGGCCACAGCTCTTCCCTCCCGAACGCCGAGCGCTGCTCTGAACCCGACATCATTTGAATGCAGCTCAGAAAACCTCCTGTAATTCACCCAAATCGAGAGAGAAGTAGCCAGGAGGGGCTGAAGGGAACGGCAGCAGCAGTCTCATACTAACGAGGGATTGTCCTTAGAGGTGTTTAATTGAAGCCTTCTACAAAACAGGCTCAACACTCGATGCATCAACAGCTGCACACCGGAAAAACGCAAAGCTGGGGGTTGAGCACTTAAACTGCGAGGTGTGAATGACAATGTTCACTTTCCTTGGAGCCGGAGGGGGTGGGTGACCCGATCGGTGACCACTGAAGTGCTTCTGACGCGCTGCTAACGAGGGCTCTGCAGAGGAACAGAATGAACAGCCACGGGCCCTGCGTGAGCCCCTCACAGGCAAGGAGCCATTAACGAGCTCTGCTCTCCCAAAAACGCCAATGACAGAGTCTGAACGAGCTGGGAGGCCCGGCTGGCACGCCAGGAAGCTCTGGGTAGTTCATGGTGGCAGTGCCAGCCGGTGTCACAGGGCCGCCCCTGCTGTCCCCTCAGGCTGCAGGGCTGGGCTGACCCACGGGGCTGGGAGAGGCGGCCCCGAGTCAAGGGCAGATCGCTGCTGCTTCTGTCAGAGGAAGCCCTGAGCAGCTGCCGGGACCGGGCCTGGCTGATCCCTCTGGGATTTCCCCTCTGGACCATCCGTGGAGGGTTTGGAGCAGGCAGTGGGGCCCGCGCTGTGGGGACAGTGGCCACAGAAACACTGTGCCAGCCACGCTGCCAAATCTGAGCTTTATCTCTGAGATAAACCCACCCAGGGCTCCAGATGTGCCCCGGGAGCTGCCACTGTCTGTGCCCATCACCCTGAGGGGCCTTGACTGAAACGCCAGGAGGTTAAACTGGCTCCAAAGCAGCGCCGGTATCCAAACCGTGCCTGGGAAAAAGGGCCTGACGTGACCCTGAACTGGTCCAGGAGCCAGCCCTGCCCTGGGGTCTCATCCCTCAGTGCACATCAAGGGCTCCAGACCCACACCTGGCACCCTCTGGCTGCTGTCCAGGTGCCACCTGATGCCAGCACTTCCCTTCACCTCCCAGGGATCCAAACCAAATCACCAGGCTCTGCTCCTCTGGCAGCCCCATGGGACATTCACAGGGTGACAGGAACATTTTTGGCCCCAGGGCTGGGTGACAACATTTGTTGTCCCCACCTGAGGCATCTCCCACTGCCCCAAGGCCCAGGGCAGCAAATCCAGCAGCCAAAATCCCGGGAGAAGGGAAGTGCAGGGGATTTGGGGCTGTCTCTCCTGCACTGTTTCCTTGGTTGCAAAGCAGCGTTGCCTGAGCAGCAGAGGATTGAGGGACCCAGAGGAGCTGCCTGAAGTGGCAGAACACGACTTTATTACACACTGACTTCCCCAAGTCCTCGTGGCTGGGCAAAGTATTGCTTTCCTCCCAGCACGGTTTAATTTGCCCCTCGCTCTCCCTGTGATCAGCCATTCAGCCCTCGCTAATATATCTCATTTCCACAGACTCTAGGTGGTGTTTTTTAAAAAAAAAGAGGAAAAAAAATTTGATCCTTGCATGCAAAATATCCTTCTGAGCAAAGAAATAACTATCTGCAAGGCCTAACTGAATTATCCCCTTATCAATGGGAGGAAATAATCCACTTGAAACATGAAATACAAGTGGAATGAAAAGCCTTTGCAAGTGGCAGGGGAAGAAGAACACAGTGTGAGTCTCAAATAGCCCTGCTTTTCCCATATGGAGAAATACATTTTTCTTGGAATCATTCCCTCTTTCAGTGCATAATGAAGTTTCTCAATTGCTCACCCTCCCACCCCGCTTCTAATGCAATAAAGGGGAAATAATCCCTCTATTTGCAAAAGTCCTGAGAAGAGAGTTCAGGCTGCTTGGAGCTCAGCAGGGGCACCTTCTGCAGATGATGATGAGATTTCTCCTTTGTTTCGTGGGACAAGAGTTGTATTTGCCGATTTGTGCTTCGGGCTTTAATTAATTCTCATTATTTGGGCTCTCTGGCACAGCCACGCAGACCCCCTCAGCCAGGGTATCCTCAAAATCCTGCCTTTCTCCATGGCTTTGCTTCTCCTTGTGAGCAGAGAAAGCCTGGAGGAAGGAGGAGGTTTATAAATAAAAGCCACAGTCCACATGGATTCCCTTCTGGGAAGGTTAATTCAGGGTTCTGATTAAAGACTCTCGGCTCTGTCTCTTCCTGTCTCTCTCTCCTGCTAAAGACAATCCTTTATCCTTTGTAATGGAGCTGTTGAATCCCGTCAGGTCGGATCAGCGGCTCCTCGGAGCAAACAGGGACTGAGAGTTAGGCCAGAAAATGACTCAGAGCTGGCAAAGCCCAGCAGGGCAGGACTGCAAAGCCCAGCTCCAAAACCAGCGCTGAATCCCAACCCCAGCCCCGTGTCCTTGTGCTCCAGCAGGGTTCACCTGCACATCCTGCCTTTCCTGGCACTTTTAATTTGATTTTTGTTATCCCTGTCCAGAGGAGACCTGCAGAGGTGAGGGGTTTAACCGTCTCCATGCTGAGTTTTCCAAAAGCCCAAATTCGGAATTAGCCAGGTTTGGCTCTCCAGGAGGAAACCCCGAGGGCGGGAGAGCAGTGAGCCCATCCCAGCCCCACCAGGGACAGGCTGTAGATCCCCAATTAACCACAGCCCGCAGTGTTTATTATGCCTAAAACAAACAAAGAAATTCCCAGATAAATGAAGCTAATTGAACATGCTGCTATAAAAAATAAAGCTCCCCTTGTTTGTTCGGGGATTTTTTTTGGTGACTCATGGGGGTTTTTTTGCAGCTTTGGTTTTGTTTTGCCTTCTTTTGTTGTTGTTGTTGTTGTTTTCCAGTGCTGCAGCGAATCTGAGAACAAATTTGCCAACAGACTGCAGGGCTGGCCTGGCGTGGGGAGCAAATGTTGTCACTGGGCTTTAAAGGGACCTTAAATCCCACCCAGTGCCGCCCCTGCCATGGCAGGGACACCTCCCACTGTCCCAGGCTGCTCCCAGCCCCAATGTCCAGCCTGGCCTGGGACACTGCCAGGGATCCAGGGGCAGCCACAGCTGCTCTGGGAATTCCATCCCAGCCCCTGCCCACCCTCCCAGGGAACAATTCCTTCCCAAAATCCCATCCAGCCCTGCCCTCTGGCACTGGGAAGCCATTCTCCCTGTCCTAGAAATGACAAGGCCATAAATGGGGTTCATCACTGGGGGCTTTGTGGGTTTTCTCCCCCCACAGAGGGACAGAGCCTCGTTGGGAGTTTGCTCCACTCTGCCTCGTCCTGTGCCAGCCTGTGCCTCGTAACTGTGGAGCAGAGACGGGATCAGCCAGAGCCGGGCGAGCTCTGAGGCAGCTTTAATGGACTGGAAAATTCCAGCGCTCCCAAATGGCACCACGAGGCAGCGGCTGATGGAATGATAACCACGGCAACTGGAATGTCAGTGACAGACTCCAGGAGCCTCCACACGGAAGGAGAATGCACCGTGTGCTCGGGGTTCCACAAGTGTATCTGCACAAGTGCAATTCCCAAGAGCTTTATTGCTGGAATAAAAAGCGCTGTCCGAGGCACCGGGGATCGCTGGCGGAACCTCCCCACGCAGGAGCCTTTGGATGCACTCCCACGGGAGCGGGGAGCCTGCACACCAGCCCGGCACATTCCCGGTGCGTGAATGGATGGGGGGAGGCTGCCGGGGCTGCTGGGCAGGGAAACTGCACCCTGGGAACAGCGGGACAGATCCCGCAGCCACCAGGAGAGGCTGCCCCGTCTCTCCTCACCACAAATGAGCCGGGAGCGCAGCGGGTTCCAGGGAGCTGTGAACCATCACTGCCTGTGATGAGCAGCGCTCCTGACAGACGCCTCGGGCCAGCAGGGAAACGTGGCCAAGGGCGCTCGGCACTTCAGCACTTGGACATATCCAGGCCACTCCAAACAATCTCCTTTGGCACAGCTGCTGCAGATGGTCCCGAGGAGAAGGAACTCGTCTGGCAGACTTGAGGAGAGCTTTTTGTTTGTTCTCTCTCAATTTTGTGATGCACGACCTTGGGTTAGTCCTCGGGGTGGGAGTGCAGCTCTGAGCTGGGGAGAAAGATGTTTACCAGCACTTACTGACTCTTCAAGATCTGTCACCACGATGTTGTTAATGAATGTCACTGCGAGAGCTCCAGCCCAGTGCCCACGTCTGGTTTGTCGCAATTCTGCCTGGAGAGGCTGGAGCTGACAGGGAATGAGACCCTGGAGACGCTGAGGCTGACTCAGGGCTCTCTGCACCAGGCTCTCTCCGTAATTTGGCTCATGCCTGACGGCAGGGCTGAAATTCCTGAACAGTCACCAGCCAATCCAGCCATCCTGGGAGCAGAGACTGAAATTCCCAAACAGCCACAATCCAACCCGGCCATCCTGGGAGCAGAGACTGAAATTCCCAAACAGCCACAATCCAACCCGGCCATCCTGGGAGCAGAGACTGAAATTCCCAAACAGCCACAATCCAACCCGGCCATTCTGGGAGCAGAAGCTGAAATTCCCAAACAGCCACCAGCCAATCCAGGTTGTGGCAGCAGGAATCAAGCCCAGCACAGTTTCTAAAGGCTGACGGGCTCTCCACAGCCAGGCCTGGCTGCTGCTGGTCTGGGACTCAGGTGCAGCCCTGCAGCACTGGAAAGGTTGGTGCCCACAGCTTTCCCGGGATTTCTCGGCTCTCCAGGGGATTCCAGCTCCCATCCCTCTGCTCAGGTGGCAGAAAGGAGCAGGACAGGCCCCTCCTGTGCCCCTTGTCCCACCCGCCAGGAGGGACCAGCCCAGCACTGAGCCCCTGACCCCGAGGGTGTCACAGGGCGAGCCCTGCCCTGAGTGCTGAGCAGAGCATCCATCAACAGCCTCGGCTGCTCCCGGAACGGATCCGCTCCGCCTTCCTGAGGTGTGTGATGAGAACTCGCCAGAACGGAGATGGGATTCTCAGGTCTGGAGCGGGGTTCACGTTTCAATTAACAGGAGAGGGAACGGGGAGGGAGTGAAAGTCCCTCCCCAGGCAGGCAGAGGAGCTTCGCTTTCCCGTTTCGTTCCCGTTTCCATTTCCTGGAGCCAGCACGGAGCAGCTCCATCTCATTTTCAGCTCTCAGCCCGCAGGGCCGGGAAGAGCTGAGAATGACATTGCAAAGTGCAGTTCTGTGGCAGAAGCTGGAATATTTCTCATTGGTGGTGTCAGCCACGGCCATTGCAGCCGGAGCTGGAACCGATTGCTCAGCCCTGGGATCCGGGGAGCGCTCCAGAGGTCCTGGAAGGAAACTGTGCTTGGATACACCCCGGCCTGCAAACCACGGGGCTTCCAAAGGCCGGGACCGCAGCTGACATTGCAAATTGCGTTTGTGGGGAGAAGTGGAGGTGTGACACCCGGAAACACCCAAATCCATCCAGGATTCAGGGAAACACTGGGAAAAGGCAAATTTTACAAGAGGGCAGAGAGAGACCGAGGGGAACTGGTGGGGCTGTGGTGCTCCCGTGGGATGGGGAGGAGGGAGGAGCCCCATCTCCACAGGGACACGGGGGTCAGGGCAGGGCGGTGTTATCCCGGGATTTCCCTTTTCCCTGCCGCAGCCTCCCACCGCAGGGTGGAGTTTTGCCCTGAAATGTTCAGTTTCCCATTTCTGTTCTGCAGCAGCAATTTGTGCCCAGCTGCTCCCCACACCAACGCTCCACCTGGAGCTCCAGCGTGGATTTCTCCCTCATTCCCATCTCCCTCTGCATTGTACGGATACACGAATAAATCTGGGAAATTCCCAGATGCTTTAACAGCCATTTGCTGACTCCAGCATCGCTCACAAGTTGGTTTTTTCTGTCGTTATTTTAAGTGGGGTTTTTTTTACCCGAGAGAGAGAGACAGCAAATAATTGAACAAGTAGTTCTGAGCTTTTCCTATTTGGCATCTTTTAAAATGAGGGCGTTTTTTCACTTCTTTCAAAGTGTCTGTGAACATCTTCATTGATAATTGCATGAAGACACCGAAATAATCACTGAAGTTTTTACATTTAATGAAAATTTAGTTACAAGTAAACAGAAAATGTCAATAGGATTCTAAAAAATAACTCAAATAAAAAAAACCCACAAGAAATTTAACAGCTATTTAAAAAAAAAAAATCCATATTTTCCTCAATTTTTTTGGATAAAGAGGCACTACTTGTTAAAAACAAAAAAATCAATAAGCACAACTACTACTTCAGCCTCTGATTATCTCATTTTTGCCAGGGCAGAGCTGCAAAGAGCCTTCAGTTAATCAGGAAAAAATCCCAAAGGCTTTGGAAAGCTCCAGGGTTAACTGAGGTCACTGGAATTCCAGACAGAGCCATCCTCCCCCAGGTGCTTCCAGCGGGGTTGGGAGCCCAGCAGCCCCTCCTGGATGGAAGGAAATTCCATCCCCTTGCTCCCAGCTCCCAAAGAGCTGGGAAAAGCTGGGATTTCATTCCCAAAGGGTTTTGTCCCCACTACCTGTGCTGTCAGTTCTGCACCTCCCTAAAAACCACGTTTTTCCTCCAGCAACATGTCCAGGGATGGAATCCCTCACCCTGGGCTTGTGATTCCTTCTGCTGCTCCCACTCCAGGGTCTGGGAGGAATCAGCTCTGGTTTAGGCTGTCCTGGGGTCTCAGTCAGGTTCCTAAAAGAGGAGGAGTTTCTCCACTTGGACAACTCCAGCAAATCCTGGAGCTGTGGCTCCCAGAGGCCTCCTCAGGTCTCCCACAGGACCTGCCAGGCCCTGCAGTGTCCGGGGCAGCCAGAGGCTCCTCAGCCAGGACTGAATCCCACAGTTATGGAAGTGAATCCATCCCGGTTTTCTCCATTCCCCGTTGCTTCTCCAAGCAGGAATCACTGGGGAGTTGGAGCCCGTGTTCACCCTTCAAACAACCTCTCTTCTAGACTCAAACCCCGCTTTTTGGAGGCCCACCTGAGGAATTTCCTCTGGATAAACGTGGAGCATTTCCCTCTGGAGGAACTCAGAACAACCCAAGGGGACGCAGAGGTTCTGAGGCACCCTCTGGAAGCACAGCCCGTGTTCCCACCCCATCCCAGGCGCCAGACAGGAGGAATTACTGCTCCAAATGCATGAAGGGCATTTGTGTTCCAAGCTGGGAGCCGCTGGTGGCTGTGATTGAAATTCCTGTCACCGTCTGAGGGGAGGGAGCGGTGCCAGCCGCATGATCATCCATATGCCCGGCTAAATCCACTCCAAATTGATTAAGTTCCGCTGAAGAAGACCTGGAAATCAATCTGTTCAGGCTTGCTTGGAGAGAAATGACAGCCTGGAGGTGACACAAGTTTGTTTCCATCGCTGCCCCTCGTGGGAGCCCACGTGTGTCCCCCCAGGGGACTCTGCTGGCAGAGATAATCAGCTGCCGTTGGGATCAGAGGAAAACACTTTGTACCAAGCTCGTGCCTTTCTGGGCCACTCCAGGCAATTTGGGCTCTCCAGCCAAAACCGAGCGAAAAGGAAGTGTTTTTTAGGAAAAGAACGAATGTTCCTGGTGTTGGATGGCTCCCAGAGAGGGGCTGGAGTCTCCCTCAAGGATATTCCAGAGCCACATGGAGGCAATCCTGTGCCTGGGCTGGGGCAGGGAGTGGCACCAGTGACCTCTGGGTCCCTCCAGCTGCCCCATTCCATGAATTTAACATCTCACATTCCAGGGTTCCGACTCAGCACTCCCATCAAGGCCGCTGGAGCTGCTGGGAGTCACCAAGGTCTGCCCAGCTGTCCTGGTGACATTTCCCACCCGTGTTCACACAGCCTGGGAGGTGCTGCAGCCTTGTCCTCCGTCTGTTTTCCGCCTGTTCTGACTCCATTTGTTGAATTATCCAGTAATTCATTACAACTAAATTTCATTGGGCTTTTGGCCAAGGTTTCTCATCAAAAATTACATGAAGACAAATATTGTCATTATTTGCCCAGCTGTGCAGCTCCATTGATATTCTCTGCAAGGCCCAGCCGTTATCAGAGCTGAGTAACACTGATAACAAACCCATATCTCTCCCCTACAGAGCATCCAGTGTCAACACAGCACCTGAGCAGTGTCCAAACCTCGGGGCGGATTTAATCCCCCTCCACACTCACTTTGTTCCCATGGACTCGCTCTGTAATCCTCCAATTGAACATTTTTCCAGGCAAACCCAGGCAGTTTTTCGCAGCAGAACGTTCCACATGAGCGTGCTGGATTCCGTGTATTCATATTTCAGGCAGGGACCACAAAACCCCAGGCTGCTTCAATAATACATCAGGATCCTGTTCCCACATTGTCAAAACAGAACATTGGTGTTTGTATTCAAAGTGACTTTTTGTTTAGAAGTATCTTTGTTTCCTGATATAAATATTCCTTTAAAAACACGCAGCCAGAGTGGAACATTTCTCTTCCATCAAATGAAATATCTTTATTATCCCCGAATGCTGGTTCATTAACACTCCCAGCACTGGCATTTATATCCTTGTTTCTGCTCGGCTCAGGAGCAGCAAACCCAAACTCGCCGATGGAATCCAGGAGCGCTGCCCGTCCTCCCGGCCCCGGGGAAGGAACCAGCACGAGCTGAGCGTGAGCACCACACCCTGCCGGGGGTTTCATCCCCCTGCTGCAGGAGGAACACGGCGGGGGTGCTGCCCTGTGCCGAACTGGTGCTCCAGGAGGAGGAGAGGGTTGGAATGCCCAGCACAGGATGTCCAGAAAGCGCCTTGAGTGCTCTGCTCCTGCCCTGGGAGGTGGGAAAGGCACAGGACAAGGGGCATCATTCGCTCTTCCATGAGACCACAGGAGCATCTCCCCTGTAATTCACCCCTCTGACTTCCAGCCCTGCTCGCTCTCAGCCCTGGCGGGCAGAAAACAGCTGTAAATCACTTCCATCCAAGGATTTCCCTCTCCCAGCCCGAGACAGGGATGGCTCTTGTGTCCTCACTCAGGTAACTCTCATCTCCCTGGGGATGCCTCTTCATGTGGGGGATTGTAAAAGCTCCACGAGATAATGGGATACTTTAATAGATATAATCCTCCCAAAATAATCGCTTTCATTCCAAACTTTAATGGATCTGCTCCCCAACCCCCTCCCCGCACATCCACCTCCCGAAATTTGTGTGTATTTAAGGATAAAACATCCCAGCTCCCTATGACCAAAGCTGCCTTCCCTGGCTCTGATTCAAACAGCCCCCGAGTTTAGACTGACATTAAATATTTTGTGTGTGTTTTAAGGGGAAAAGATTAATTGAGCTTTATTACAGGTTTAATGCCTCAGCCTCCATTTGCATTTTAAGAGGCGTGATCTCATCCTGCTGCAGAATCCCAGCTCCGTGTTTACCGCCCGGAATTGATCCCGGCTTTGATAGGTTATAATTAAAGCAGGCACATTAAGGATTTAATAGGGCTTCTTATTGTGAAGAAGGATTAAAGAGGTGGTAGAATCCACACTTAAATTTAATGGCTTTGATTAAACAAGGGGACAAAGGGATCCGTCGGTTCTGGCTCCTGTTCTGACCTTGGGAAAGTCACCCGGGCCCAGGCCTGGTCTCTGTAAGCTCAAGCTCTGCTCTGAGCATGTTCTACAGAGCTGGGCTTAACTCCTTTGCACCTTGGTCAGTTCTCCTCACAAAAGTTGCAAATCCCTTCCAACAGCAGAACAGGGCCCTGGCTTTTGGGATCAGTTGGGATTTCTTGGAGTTTTCTCTGGTCAAGTGCTAAGTACAAGGGACAGGACAAGAGGAGACGGCCTCAGGCTGTGCCAAGGGAGGATCAGGTTGGATATCGGGAAAACTTCTTCATGGAAAGCGTTGTCCAGCCCCGGCACAGCGCCCCGGGACCAGGGTGGAGTCCCCATCCCTGGAGGGGTTTAAAAGCCCTGTGGATGTGGCCCCTGGGGACATGGTCAGTGGTGGCCTTGGCACTGCTGGGTTGAAGGTTGGGCTCTGATCTCAGAGGCTTTTCCAGCCTGAACAATTGCATGAAGCATCACCTGACTCGAGCAGCAGTGACAGGGGAGAGCTCCGTCGTGTGTTGGTGTCCTGAATGTGCAACTTTCCATTAAAATGGGGACAATTTCAGCTTTTCTCCTTTAAAAGTTACTTCTGCTAATGAGGAACCATGAAGTATTTCCTTGTTCAGTCATTCCTGGTGCTTTTTGTGGGATTCATCCAGGAATGGTGGCAAATCTTCAGCTGTGATGTGACACTGCACCACAAAGGGGAAAATCCAGCCCAGAACTGAGGGAATGTTTGAGAGCAGCTCAGCAAAAACTGGCAAAGTCTTGCAGCTCAAAATGCATCAATCTGTTCCCTTCACTTCAAAAATGTCTCATGGAAACTTCTGGAGGTTCAGTTCAGTAACAAACATTCCCTTCCCTTCCCAGTTTCAATGACAATAAAGGATTGAACCACGGGGATTTGCCACAGACGAGGAATCCCAATTTTTGCTCAGCTTTATCCAGATGGCTTCTGCTTTGTACCCAGAGAACTTGAACTGAAATGAGAGAGCAGTGGCTTGGGAACAGCTGCTCCATGGGGTGAACAGCAAAAGCTCTTCTATTTCCTCTTATCCCTCTTTTCCATTTTTTCCCCCCGCTCTTTTTCAAATCATGAGGGCTTTGACAGGACTGTGTGGTGGGAGGCCATGGATTGCCTTTCTGTGCATTAACTTTTAGGGCAAAATGAAAATCCAGCCTGGAAGGAGCATGGATCAAAGAGCTTTTCCCAAAACAAACTCTGAGTCACTGCTTGTTTGGGCTGGGGAAAATCAGGAAACACTGGTACGAGTCAGAGATGTCTCCTGGGAAGATCTCAGCTGATTCCTGCCAGGACAAGAGCTGGAATCAGGAGCTCAGGGCAGAGATAAATGAAATGGAGTTTGACTGCCCCTGGTCACAGGCTGCCAAACACAGGTAATTCCCTGAAAAAGGGAAATCTTTCCTGAAGTGGGAACTCCACCTGAGCTCAGCTGTGGTTTGGCTCCAAAACCCCACCTGCCGATCCCCAGTGGCTCCTGGTGAGATCACCTCGTGGAAAACACGGATTTCCAGTCCTATTCCCAGCTCTGTCACTCCAGGGAATCAGAATGGACCCCGGGAGGGGTTCAGCACTGCCCATTTTCATCACCTGAGCCGGCCCTGCTCTGACAGCCCCTTCCCCCGGCAGGGCCATGGCTGGGGACCGCCAGCCTCTGTCTGCCATAAATTATTCACCCGCAGTAAGGGGGGATTAAAATTTCATGAGAAATTGTTGTAGAGAGCTGGAACGCAAGGAGATGGCAGGGGAGGGCTGAGATTCAGGGCTGCAGCACGAGCCCTTGTCTGGCACCAGGCTCGTTGAACTCCACGGGTCATTTTACCACATCACGTATTTGTAGAACAGATCTTTTTGTCTCTACCCGTGAAAAAAAGCAGTTGTTTGAGGACTTGCAGATTTGAGGACTTTAAGATTTGAGGACTTTAAGACTTGAGGCCTGTAATATTTGAGGCCTGTAAGAGTTGAGGCCTGTAAGATTTGAGGCCTGTGACATTTGAGGCCTGGGAGCTTTCCCCACATTTGGTTCCCCAACCTGAGCTCTTTGTCCCTCATCACAACCTCTTAAACAGCCAAAGAGTTTATGAGTTTCTTGTAAAAATTGCGCCATCATCACACGTGTTGAAAGCAGAATGCTAAGCATGGTCATTAATTAACTTATTAATTTATGATACAATTAATTTTTAAAATGCATTTGCCCACTTTTACCACTGCTGCATGTAAATGTCCCTTCTGCAGAGCTTAGCTTCAATTTTTTACCCAGTCTACCTGCAGCCTTGATCCAAATGCACTCAGAATTAACTTTGGGATGGAGAATTCTCTGGGAATAGCAAAGGAAGGAATTAATTTCACCTGCCTACACGAGCCTGCGGATGCACAGAGGGGACAAGAAACCTCTGCCCTGTCACACCCACACTGTTCTGCTCTGGAGTTCACCAGTAAAAACCATCCCATGGGAGCAGAAAGGGCTGCGAGGGACGTGGAGCTGGGAAAAACACCCAGAATCAGGTGATTTGGGGCTGATATTTTTGTCCCTCAAGCCCCTGATCTCTCTGCACGCTGCCATCTGTACACAGCACACATTGTACATATGGGATTTTTATTCACGCTGTCAGGGGGAGCTGGGTTATCTCCAGTGATTTCAGCTCCTTCCCTTCAATATCCAGGAAAAAGAATGTCTTTCTGCAGAACGTCCTTGCTGGAGCATCCAAACAATGTTCCCTCCACGTTGTTTTTGTGCATTTCTGTTGCACAAACATTGCTTTTCATCACCCTTCTGTTTCCTGTGGCTCCTGCCTGGGTTTGCACAATTTCCATCGGTGCTGGAAGCGCTGCTGTCAACAGAGCTGGGCACGCACAGCTCCACCAGCGGGGATGGGGCTCGGGCCAGGGGAGGCTGCTGGCAGCCAGGCTGAGCCCGGCTGTGCCAGGGTGGCCTGGGCACACTTTGGTACCCACCTTTTCCAGGATCACAAGGAGTCCCAGAGACTCTGTCCGGACGTGGAAATGAGCTGTGCACGTGTTTCAGAAGGAGCCAGGAATGCATCCACTGGGAAGTGCTCCGGTGCTGACCACACTCCAGGCTTAAAATATTCCAGCCCTGGGCTGATCCCACAGCGTGGGCAGCGGGAAAGGGGTCAGACTGCTGCCCCTGTGCTCAGGTGAGGCCCCACCTGCAGAGCTGCCCCAGCCCTGGGAATTTCAACATCAAGGGGCTGTGGAGCTGCTGGAGAGAGTCCAGAGGAGGCTCCAGGATGATCCAAGGGACAGAGCCTCACTGCTGGGAGGAAAGGCTGGGAGAGCTGGGATTGTCCAGCCTGGAGAAGAGAAGGCTCCAGGGTGACCTGACTGCCTCTTCCAGGACCTGGAGGAGCTACAAGAAAGATGGAGAGAGAAAACTTCCAAGGGCTGGAGGGACAGGACCCAGGGAATGGCTCCCAGTGCCAGAGGGCAGGGCTGGATGGGATCTTGGGAAGGAATTGTTCCCTGGGAGGGTGGGGAGGGGCTGGGATGGAATTCCCAGAGCAGCTGTGGCTGCCCCTGGATCCCTGGCAGTGCCCAAGGCCAGGCTGGACATTGGGGCTGGGAGCAGCCTGGGACAGTGGGAGGTGTCCCTGCCATGGCAGGGGTGGCACTGGGTGGGATTTAAGGTCCCTCCAACCCAAACCACTCTGGGATGGTTTGGGTTAGAAACGGAGCTGTGGAGGGACCAGGACTGCGGGGGTGGGAGGAGGCGTTCCCAAGCTTGGAAATGAGAACAGAGGTGGGAGGGGATTCTTTGGGACGCCTCGGAGACAAGGCCAGCAGCAAGAGCCTCGAGAGGCACCGTCACCCCTGGGCTCAGCATTCCTGATTCATTGCCCTGCTGGGAGACCCAGCCACTCCTCCCACCCAGCAGTGCCACAGAGGAGCAGCAATCCTGCCAAAACCTAAATAGAGGCATTTCTGGGGAACTGGAGGGGAAAACAACGCCCCAGACAGCGTCTGTGGAGTCCATAAATCCACGTGCTGATAAATTACCTCGGAAAGAGCCTCGCACAGACACAGCATCCCAATCCGCAGGGGCAGCTGGTGATAATGACTGCACAGGTTGTTGCTACCGGAGCACAACCAGTCTATTTTTCTCTTTTATGACTCTCCATTCTCAGGAATGCATCCATCAGGAAAAGAGCTCCTGCTTTACGCTGGTTTCTCTGGTGGGCAGCCAAGTGGCCACGTTGGCCGAGCCTGTGGCTCGGGAGCTGAGCTCGAGATTAACCACGGCTTTGCCGCTCTGCCTCCTCCCCTGTGCCGGGCTCTGGACAAGCTGCCACTCACTCATTCATTCACTCATTCCCATTTGGTGCTCACGGGGTGATAAATCCCCTCCTGCTGCCTCTCATCCCAGGAATTAGCAGAGAAACTTCCTGCTCCTTGTCTGTGCTCCTCTCCGAGATGCTTTGAGGTGATGGAACGGGAGCTGAGCAGTTGCTTCTGATTGTTCAGACCTTCTGCCCCTGCTCTGGGTGGTTTCTCCCAGCAACATCCGTGGGGATTAGGAGGAATGTTGGCATCACTGCTGCCTTCACTGCTGGTTTGCTTAATTAACAGCTCTCGTTTTGGACTGGTCTGCACAAAAAGCTGCCTGGCTCGGGGGAAATGGTGTTTAAAACCCAGGACGGTTGCTCAGCAGCAGGAGGTGATGTCCAAAGGCACTGAGAAAAGAGCCCTGGTGGGCTGTTCATCAGCCTGCTGTGCTAGTGCTGTTTTGGATGGATTTTGGATGGATTTTGGATGGAGTTTGGGCATATTTTGGATGGATTTTGGATGCTGATTCATCACCCCCCGAGCAGGGACCAGCAGGGCCAACTTGAGCAGCAGCGTGACAGAAACCCCTCCAGCCCAGTGGCCTCCCCAGCCCCAACAGGTAAGAGAAGTAAGGAGCTGGAGGGGCAGCTCCAGCTCCGGAGTGCAACCAAAATTCATCCCAAAATTTGCTTTATCAAATCACAGAATCACAGAATGGTTTGGGTTGGAGGGGACTTTAAAGCCAGTCTTGTTCCACCCCTGCCATGGCAGGGACACCTCCCACTGTCCCAGGCTGCTCCCAGCCCCAATGCCCAGCCTGGCCTTGGGCACTGCCAGGGATCCAGGGGCAGCCACAGCTGCTCTGGGCACAGTCCCAATCCCTCCCCACCCTCAGAGTAAATCATGAGTTTACTTTTCCTTTTATTGGATTTTTCAGTGGTATTTGATATTTCCCTTCTTCACCTCCTGCTGTCTGGTCCCCGGCATCATTTCTTTTGCTGCTCTGGGAGGGCTGTGAGAGGCGGATGTTTTGCAGAGGAAAGCTGTGACTTCCCTGGACACAGAGGGATGAGGAGCTGGGGATGATGATGTGGATCATTATCAGGAGGCTTGGAGGAGAATAATGGGAGCTGACAGTGGCGGATTGGAGAAGATGTTTACAAGATAAATAACAGCAGCAATTTCGCTGGAGCCACTGAGTTAGAAATAAGAGCAGGGATATTTTTCCAGCCAGGAGATGACACATTTTACGTTGGCTCCCAGTTCCACGTGCACGTGGCACGGCACTGGGGTGAGGCGCTCTCTGTTTCATTTTATTGCCAAGCCAAGAGGAGCATCGGGATGAGCTCCTGCTCCTGCTGCTGCCCCTCAGCTGAGGGAGACAAACCCGGCTCAGCCCGTGGAGCTCCAGGTCCTGCTCAGCACTTGGACAGCAAGCAGGACTCTGCTGATGGCTCAGAGGTGTCCTGGGGCTGTGCTGCAGCCGAGGTTTTATTGAATCCCAGCTGCAGGACAGAGCAAAGTCCCAGCCCGGGCTGAGGCAGAGCTGAATTCTCTGTTTCACAAAGGTCACAACCTCGGGCTATTTTTTTATTATCGTTGTTGTTGCAGCATCTCAAGTGTCTGAAGCCGAAGTCAGTGACCCCTCCTCCTCCTCCTCCTCGTACAAACTCCCCTCTCTGCTGCTCGGTGCTGACACAGGACTGAGCCCTCCAGGCCTCCCAGTCTCTGAATCATCCTTGTTTTGCCTGCAACCTTCTCCTCCTCCCAAAACATCGCTGTGGGATCAGCACAGAAGTCAAAGATTGTTGAAATGTAGGAATGAGTGGTTTATCCACTGCTGCTGCAGCCTGTCCTGGAGGAGCAATGATTAAAACTGCAGTTTTAACATGGCTTTAAATGTGTTTTATGTTGGACTGAACCTACTTTATGTGGCATTTTCTTGCTGGGGTTCCTCAGCCACTGGATTTGGGATTGTTCTGTTCCATCCCATTCTCTGCCTCAGCTCCTTTTCATTAACTTGAACCTCCACAGGGTCAAAGAATGCGTGATCCTGGCCTAAAAAATCTAATTAAAATCCTAATTAATAATCACAGAATGCCAGAATGGATTGGGTGGGAAGGGCCCTTAAAGCTCATCCCATCCCACCCCTGCCATGGCAGGGACACCTCCCACTGTCCCAGGCTGCTCCCAGCCCCAGTGTCCAGCCTGGCCTTGGGCACTGCCGGGGATCCAGGGGCAGCCACAGCTGCTCTGGGCACCCTGTGCCAGGGCCTGCCCACCCTCACAGAGAAAAACATCCAGCCCAACCCTGCTCTCTGTCTGTTAATTGTGTTCATTAATTTATTCTTTATTTTGAGGAAAGATCTGATAAAAGGCAAAGCAAATCCCTCATGTTCATCTCAGAAAGGAAAGCTGCCAAGCCCCAGTGCAGTTACTGGCTGGAAATGGGTTAAAGCCCCTCGAGCTGCAGCTCTCCCCCGGGAGCTGGGTGGGAATTATTTGCCTGGTTGGAGACAGCCCTGGTGCAGCTCCGGCTGCTGTGAAGCAGGACTTGAACAAGGTGTCAGTAACAGCTCCTCTGGCTGGAAATTCCCGAGGTGGAACAGAGCTGACAAACTCTGAGGCAGCTCTGTGCAAAGCAGGATCGGGTTATTGTGCTGGAGGAGCCAAGCAGGAACCCAGGGGATGAGCCGAGGGGGAAATTCCTCTGGAGGTGTCTGAGGAGCCCCAGCACAACTGCAGCTTTAGCTGCAATAACAATAACTGACTGAATATTGTCTCCAAGGCTCAGATCCTTGTGAGCCGAGCCAGGAACACCCCAGAGACTCCCCTTGCCAGGCACCATGGAATGGCCCCTCTGGAAAGGTGAATGACTCAGAATCCCAGAATTAACGGGGTTGGGAAGGACCTTTGGGATCATCGAGTCCAACCTGTGGCCTGACACCCCTCTGGCAGTGGCCCATGGCACCGAGTGCCACCTCCAGGCCTTCCTGAAACACCTGCAGGGATGGGGATTCCAAACCTCTCTGGGCAGCCCCTTCCGATGCCCAACCACCCTGTCCGTGGAGAAATTCCTTCCAATCTCCAGCCTGACCCTCCCCTGGTGCAGCCTCTTACACCCCCGTGTCCTGAGCCCAGCACCTGAATCAATCCAGGCCCTTTGGCAGCTCCCATTTCGTTCTGGGCCGGGTCGCTGGTGTTTATCCTGAGCAGTGCTGGGCACTCGCTCTGCTGCTCTGCCCCTTCACTGCTGGGAAATAAACCTGAGCCTAAGCCTGGGCCTGTCCCAGGAACTCTGCTGTTTGTGGAGATGGGAGAGGTTGGGCTGCGAAGCCAGAGGGCAATATCTCTGTCCAACAAGCACCCGGCTGTGTCCCTCACAGTTTTATCACTGGAATTTATCAGCTCCTTCAGCCACAGCTGCTGTGAATGTACAGGGACGGTGCTGTGGGGGACAGGGACTGGGTGGGAAGGGACCTTAAATCCCACCCAGTGCCACCCCTGCCATGGCAGGGACACCTCCCACTGTCCCAGAGTGTTCCAGCGTGGCCTTGGACACTTCCAGGGATGGGGCAGCCACAACTTCCCTGTGCCAGGGCCTCCCCACCCTCCCAGGGAACAATTCCTCCCCAAAATCCTGCCCTCCTTCAGCCACAGCCATTTCAGTTCCTCGGGAGCAGCACTGGTGTCTCACAGACAAGGATCTGTTCCTTGGAAGGAAGGAGAGGAGAATTTTGGGAAAGCATTTTGGGGGAAATAGGGATACACAGGAAAAGGAAGGACCGAAACCTTGTCTTTCTTCCTGCACCTTCCCCATGTGTTTTTCCACAGCTTTTCCTATTTCTCCTTTAACATTTTAATTAAAAGCATCATCATAATCATAACAACTGGATGATGAGTGTGTTTGTGGCTGGCTTGAAACAACTCCATCCCCAGCTGATAAACTCCAGCTGAACATTTCAGCACCGCCTTTTAGGATTTATTTTGTCTATGATGTGGTTATTGCAGCCCATAAACAAGAAGCATCCTCAGGTTCCCATTATAATAAAACTGTTACAATGCACTGCTTTTTATGTAGGAATTAGGGAATGTGCTTTTGCATGACTGGAAATTTATGTATTTACTTCACAGATTTATATGGAGATTTTTATACAGGACTTTTTAAGTGCAAAACTGCTGCGCTTGGGGTTTGTGAGCACAGGGCCCGGTGCTGGGCAGGGAAATGAAAAATCTGCTCCAGAGTCACCTGGGTGCTTCAGAATCCTTGGGGGAGACATAATTACAGAGGAAGTTATTGTTTCCTGAATAAACAGGGATTTCTTCCACCCAAAATTCCTTCCTTCCAGTGAATAGGGCTGGAGAAAAAGCAGGACATGTCCTGTTAGTGACAGAGTTTGGGCATGTGGATATGCTGAAAGTATTCCTGCCTGCAGAGCTGCTCCAGCTCTGGGAATTCCAACATCAGCAGGACCTGGAGCTGCTGGAGAGAGTCCAGAGGAGGCCCGGGAGCTGCTCCAGGGCTGGAGCCCCTCTGGAGCCAGACTGGGAGAGCTGGGGGTGCTCAGCTGGAGAGGAGAAGGCTCCAGGGAGAGCTCAGAGCCCCCTGAGTGTCCCCTTCCCTTCCCTTCCCTTCCCTTCCCTTCCCTTCCCTTCGTATGAAGTTTCCAACATCAGGCCACACCAACCTTTTACACCTCCTCCACCTCCAGCAGCCCCACCTGTGCTATTTCCTTTATTATTCATTAAGAAAATTCCATCTGAATCGTGCCTGGATTCCAGCTCTGCCTCCTTCTTGCAGAGACCAAAGCAGCCTCTTCACTCCTGGGTCTGAATTCTGAGGTGAGGTTTTGCTGGGTGTTCATAAGGATTTGCTTTCCCTCACTGGGGCCTGAACATCAAAGACAGATTCGCTGGGACTGAACCGAATCCACCTGCCTACATCTGTGCTTGCAGAGCTGCTGGTTTCTGTTTGCCCGCTGGAATCAATGACCCTTCCCGCTGGAACAATGCAGGGAACACTTCCTGGGGCAGTCCTTGTATTTTAGAGGAACAAACTGCTCGAAGGAAGCTGCAGGAGGCTGTGCTGGCACTGGGCGCTGCCTGCTCCCACCTGCTGGGGAGACAAAAATTCTCCAGTAGAAGCAAACCATGTTAAATTTGAGAAATACGGTTAAAAGTGGAGTTCCCATTTCATCCCCTGCCCAAATTCCCGGCTCAGGCCCTGGCAGAGAGCTGCAGCTGCTGTGAAATACTGCAGAACACAGAGCATTTATTGACCAAACCCCAGCCCATGCCCAAGAATACGAAGTTTTATTGATTTGTTTGCTTATAGCCGGTGCTTCCCCCTGAAAGCTGCAGCATGGCCATGATTTGTTTTCATCTCCAACTTTTATATCTCTATTGATTTAGGACGGGCAGGAACAAAAAGGAGAATTGAAGTTGGGCCTTCAGATCTGTCCTTTCTTGTGTTTGCCAAGAGCTTGAGAGCTCTGAGGGAGAAATATAAATTTATAAGCGCAGTTAGCAGGGTTTCGTTGCTAATGCACGGTGCAAAACGCTCCCAAGCAATTCATTAAAGATGCTTTTTGTATCGCAAGGAAAGGACACGGCCCATCCCTGTGCCAGCCAGACGTGGGGAAGGTCACCTTACCCACCAACAAACCCACAGAGCAGCACAGGCCTCCCCAGAGGTGCTTCTCTAAGGCCCTCACCTCTTCAGGAATTGTGTGGCCACCCACAAATACAGAAAAATATGGACTTTTAATGTATTCTACACAAAAGTCCTAGAATTGGATTCCAGTCAAAGTCCCAGTGCTCCTGTGAGGCAGTTCATTTATTCAGATCAATGGGCACAGGCCAATGTATTGATCCGGTATAGAAAATGTTATTATTTGCTGGAAGATTTCTGCTGTGGATGGCTGGGAAAAGAAATTGTGTCAAGGGCAAGGATGGATTAAAGCATCAGGTGGGAAACTGCCCTCAGTGGAGCTCTCCAGGTTCTGGAGCTCCTGTCCAGAGGAAAGAAATGAGCCCTGGCTTTGTTCCACAGAGGTTTCAAGTTCTCTTTTCTCTCTGCTGAAGAACAAACCCAGGATATTTTCTTGACACATAATTTTGCAAATGTTTTGTTTTTTTTCTGCCACCTCTCTCTCTTTCCAGCACTTTCTCCATCCCCAGCTGCAGAAAACTCCCCAAGCCCAGAATGATTCCCTGGGAGAAGCTGGCTCCAGCAGCACAGCAGCTTTCGGGGACAGGACACTGAGCAGAAATATTCTGACCATCAGAGTTCCCACTGCGACTTCCAAATGCTGCCCACAGCCTCGGGGAAATCCCACGGAGGAATTCTGCCAGCTGGTGAACCAGGGAGTGAAACTCCCCGTCTGGAATTCTGCCTCCCAAAGATCGAGTGCAGAACTAAAGCTGGGAAAAGAACTGCCCCCTCCTGTCAGGGAGTTGTGCAGAGCCACAAGGTCCCCCCTGAGCCTCCTTTGCTCCAGGCTGAGCCCCTTTCCCAGCTCCCTCAGCCGCNTGGTTTTCAGGCCCTTCAAGCTCTGCTCCTTCCCCGTGAGTTGCCAGGACCATTCCCAGAGCTCTGGAAAAGGGGAATATCGGCATTTTTGAGCCCAAGCTCCCTGGCCCTGTTGCCAAAGGCCAGGACGTGACACATTCCAAGACACTCTGCTGGAAGGGGCTGCTGGAGCACAAAGCTGCCTCATTATCCTGAGCAGCAGGTGCACAAACCTCCATCCAAAAAATATTTGCATGGAGTTGGCATCACCTGTGGAGGCAGAGCCATCGTTTTGGGGTGGGAACAAAGGAAATGGGAATGTTCCTCCCTGCTCAGCCGAGCAAATGGCCACTTTTATAACCCCTCTCTGCTAATCCACCTCATCCAGGCCAACCATCAGTGCAGACTCTGTTTTTCATCGTGCTGCTCGATGCAGGAAAAAAAGAATAAAAATGAAGTGAGACAGTATTATATTTCAATTAAAATGCCATGAAATTTTTGGCTGTGCTTTTTAATGTGATAATGTTAATTAAACCGAGCTCTCGTGTTCTGAAGTCTTATAAAACATCTTGGAAAAGGATAAAAAATAATAGTAGGAATAAAATTGGGCTATTTATCTACCCTGAGATTAAAGGGCTTCTTGTTTCCTTTGTGAATTTAGATTTCCAGAATTAAATGAGTGTGAAGTAATGATATTTTTCAGTAGAATCATTATAATTTTTATTGCAGAGGAATGTGTGCAGCATTTCACTGTTATTGTACTTAACCCACCTAATTGGGCCTCTCCCCTCCCTCAGCCGTGGGCTGTGCTCACACGGGGAACAGGCCCCAAAATCCAGCCTTTGCCACCAGATTCCTGCCAATCCGATTTTTCTGGAAGCTCTTCTCTCCTGGGGGATTTCAGGCACTCGGTGCAGAGCTGTTACTGCTTAAATATCCCTCAGAATGGCCCAAAAATGCTTTTTAGCCTCTCCACAAGGCCGGGGTTTGTAGTACATCCATATCCATGAAGTAAAATACATAAAAACATACCTCAAACACAGTTTGTTATACAAATATATAAGGTGTGAACCACAAGTGGAGTCCCCAGCGTGGCCAGGCCCAGGTGTGGAGCAGAAATGGGGATATTTGGGGACAAAGCTGGCAGTGCCCTTTGGATGAAGCAGTGACTGCGTGGGATTGCACCGGGAGAAGCGAGGAGGGGACACTGCGGGGCTGCTGAGGGCTCTGTGCCTGCACCGAGCCAAACTCCTGCCACTGCAGCGACCCTGCGGCGGGGCAGCTGCGGGGCTGGGCTGGGACACTGCGGGACAGGCTGGGGAAGAGCGAAAAGCTCCTCATCCAGACCCCATCCTGGCCCGCGGGGCTGCTGCACTGCCCCNTGCCCCCGATCCTTGGCGCTGCCCAGCCTGGCTCTGGCACCCCGGGCACACCCCGGGCAC
>VZRS01006151.1:0-73636 GCA_013398055.1 Ifrita kowaldi
GCGGTGTCCGGCCCGAGCGGGACCCCGGGGCTCACCCGGCCGGGCTCTGAGCCCGCCGCGTCCGGCTGTTTTCCGTCCAGGAAGGCGTGAAAGCGGAGAACGAGCACATCGACCTGAAAGTTGCCGGACAGGACGGCTCCGTGGTGCAGTTCCGAATAAAGCGGCACGCCCCGCTGAGCAAGCTCATGAAGGCGTACTGCTGCCGACAGGTAGGCGCGGGCACGGCCCGGGGGCTCCTGCGGCCCCGGGGGCTCCCGCGGACCCAAAGGGCTCCCGCCACCCCCGCTCTCCCCGGGGAAGCATCCCCATGCTGGTGGAACCCTCCTGCTTCTTTGCCCGGGTCGCGGAACCTGCTTGTGGGCAGGGTGAGGGTATCCAGGTGTGGGGGAGAGTGAGGAGCTGGGATGCTGGCAGCTCCTCGGTGTGGAGTTCTTCTCATCGGTGCATGGAAGCTGCCTCTTCCTCCTCAGGTGCTCCCTAATGTCCCGTGGCAGAGTTACCAAAATTCCTCCAGTTCTGATCCTGGCTCTGGGACAATTCACTAACCCTCAGTCCTGTCGTCTCCAAAAACTTCATCAACTTGGAGTGCATTTTCTGTCTGGAAAACGGCACGAAAGAAATTCTGTGCCACAGCTTCCTCCTGGATTTTTCCCTCCTCCCTCCCTGCTGCCTATTGCACAGTTGTGACCGCTGTGTTCCACAGGTACTCGCTGGCTGCTCTGTGTCACAGGCTGTTCCTCAGTGCCATCCTGAACAGGAGAAGGATGTATCCCCACAGCTCAGCTCCTGAGCCTGGAGCTCCCGATGCCTTTGCTTTGTGCAGAGCAGAGGGTGGGCATGTGAACGGCTTTGGAAACAGAGTCGGATTTTGTTTGCTGGTGTTTCCCCTTGTCTGTTACTTGCAGGATCCTTCCTTGCATATTCAAGCTTTACACTCTGCCCTGCTCTGTGCCTGCTGTACCCTGACACCTCTCTGGGTTTTTGGAGAGGTACAGGGAGTTTTAGCATTCCTGTGTGTGAGAGAAATGTTAATCACGCGGATTTTGAAGGATTTTAGAGGGTAGAACAAGGTCCTCAATCCCTGATGCAAGGAATAAAGACTTCCTCACGTGATTAAACATTGTCAGAACAGGATTCAGTCGTGTGGTAACTCAGGTTTTAAGGCCAACGTAAAGTTACCAGCATTTGACCTTCCTCAGTGTAGACAGCAACACAAATACCCTCAGTGTCCTGATGGTTAAACCTTAATCATAGAATCACAGAATGGTTTGGGGTTAGAACAGAATTTAAAGCCATGGGCAAGGACACCTTTTGCTATCCCAGGCTGCTCCAAGCCCCACCCAACCTGGCCTTGAACACTTCCAGGGATGTGGCAGCCACAGCCTCGTCTTTTGAGTGTTAATTTTGTTAACATGTGTTCTGACAGTAAATCCATGAGTACTTAGTTTGGATTCAGAAACAGAAGTGTGGTTTCTCATATTAATAACTTTGAACTTGCAGGGCTTGTCAATGAGGCAGATTATGTTCCTGTTTGATGGACAACTAATTAAAGAAGCAGACACACCTGCACAGGTATGAAAAACACTCTTACTGCAAATTGCTACACAGGTATTTGGATGTCTGAGTGATGATCGAAGGGACTTGAAATCAAAATGATCCTGAAATAGTTGCTGTGAGTTTAGCATGTTGTAACAAATTCGTTCAGGGTGACCGATGGAAAGTGTTTCATGTGTTAGTTAATTAAAGTTATACCTGAAGTACTCTATGGCTCTATGAGCACAGAGCCAAAGTGCTTTTGTCACCATGTGTCTTTCAAGTTTTCTGTGTTACTTATAATTTCCGTCTTTTTAAAATGTTAAAATAATTCCTGTGTTATCCCACAGCTGGAGATGGAAGACGCAGACACGATCGAAATGTACCAGCAGCAGACAGGTGGAGGGTGCTAAGACACAGCATCCTTTGGAGAACAGTTTAAGGATGTTCATCACACCTCACTCTCTTGTCTGTCCTTGGATTTGCTGTTTGATTATTGAACAAATGAACATGCCAGTCACACGGGGTTCTTTGAGACTTCAGAGGACATTTACCAAAGCTGCTTGTTGTCTTTGACATTCTGCGTGCACAAGTCAACATTGTATCTGCAGGGATTGAGCTGTGTCTGAATTGGACCGTTTTAAGTTCAGATTAAGTTATGTGTGTTGTCTCTCAGTTGTTAGCCTTTTAAAAAAAAATTGTTTGTATTATCTTTTTTTTTTTCTTCTTTAATGCTGTGGCCTAAGCATTCATCCCTGTGTCGGGACATGGAGTGTTCATTCCTGGCTCTAGTTGGTCTTGCCCCTCTGTTTTAACTCGAATGATGTAAATAATTCAGTGTCTTTTCATGCCAGGTGTGAGCATGAAAGTTTCCTTTTAAGATGTGCCTGAGAGAAGGAACAGAGATACAGGTCTTAAGTTTTTAGCTTGTGTTGCAAATTCAGTCAGTCACTTGGGCAGCATCATGCCCTTGACAGTACTTAGGGTAGGGTTTAAACACTTCAGCTTTACATGTGTTTTGTCATATTATTATAAAGTTGTCCAGAATATACTTTTTTAATGCAGAAATGGGATTTTTTTTTTTTTGTCCTGCACTACTGCAGAACTGGAGGTAGCCAGGACAGCTGGTCCAAAAACTTAATGCTTGTGATAAGAGTAGCTGTGGGGTTTTTTTTGTTGTGCAAGCTTATAAAAATCCCATCACTGAAATTCCAGCTGTTTACTGAGGGCTGGGCAGCATCTGTCCCTTTGTCCTGCTCCCTTAACTTCAGCTTTTTCTCTGTGGGTACTGGAAGTCTGTGGCCTCAGCTTTCTTTTTAGTGCTTCTTTTTGGTAGATAAACTTGGTAAATGAGGGGAAAAAATGCCTTTTAATGTCACCAAACTGTGCAGAAGAGCTACTAACTGAGGAGAGACATTTAAGTGTCTTCAAAATAATAGTAATAAACTGCTCTCCTGCCTCTCCAGCCTTGCTGAGGTTTAACGATTTGCGTGCTGGTTTGGGCTCCATGAAGCCTGTTCCAGAGGAATTTTAACTCAGGCTGTCCTGCTGCTCCATGGAATCATAATCAGCCTTTTCTCTTTCCATGTGTTCGCATTAGATATGCTCCTGCTTGCTGAAATGTCGCTGGAAAGGCCCCTATTTCCTTTTGCATGTTCTCGGTGAGCCCGGGCCAGGTTGGACGGGGCTTGGAGCAAGCTGGGCTAGTGGAAGGTGTCCGTGCTCATGGCAGGCGGTGGAACGGGATGAGCTTTAAGGTCTCCTCCTACTCGAACAATTCTGGAATTCCGTGAAGTCCTTAATGAGGCGGGACATCCCGGGGATCCCGCTGGGTGTTCCCGGATTTACACACTCACGTGCCGCCCTTTGGTGTTGCCCACAGCAAATCCCGTTTGGGCCTGGGGCTCCCGCCCGTCGCTCTCTCTGTGGCCGATCCCCGCAGGAGAGGCGGCGTGGGGGCTGCTCCAGGGAATCCGAAGGGTGTGCCCAGCTACAAACCCGCACAGCTCCCGCTCCGTGCGGCATTTTGCCGGACGATACACCATTTTGCGTATTCTTCCCTGTCCTCCCACGGCGGCGGAGCAGCTGCCGTGTTCCCGTCGTTTCCCACAGCGAATTCCCGGTGCGTTCCTACCT
This sequence comes from Ifrita kowaldi, assembly GCA_013398055.1. Lineage (NCBI taxonomy): Eukaryota > Metazoa > Chordata > Aves > Passeriformes > Cinclosomatidae > Ifrita > Ifrita kowaldi. The sequence continues at coordinate 3,670 of VZRS01006151.1, forward strand.
CGCGTGGTGTCGCCCGGAGGACTGGGCGCTACCATAGAGGAGAAGCCGGCGGGATAGAGCGCCGCCCTCCGCCCCCTGCCAGCCGGCGGCCGCTCTGGCCGCGCACCCGGAAGCGGCGGCGGGGCCGCGCCATGGCGGGGACGGCGCTGAAGCGGCTCATGGCCGAGTACAAGCGTGAGTCGCGCTCCCCGGGCCCCTCGCGCTGCCTTCCTGGCGGGATCGCTCCCAAAGCCCGGGAGGGCCCGCGGGTCGGGCGGGGGCCGTGGCAGCCGGGGGACAGGCCAGGCCGCGGGCCTTCCTCTCGGCGCCCGGGGCAGCTCCCCGTGCCCCGCCGGCTGCAGGGTCCTCTCTGCGTCCGGACAGAGCTCCCCGGGGCGGGCGTGAGGGTCACCGGGTGGGGACGGGGCACTGCCGGCTTTGAGGAGGCTGTGGGAAGGGGGTCCTGCCCGGAACCCTCCCGCTGGGACGCCGAGGTGGTGTGCGGGTGACACCTCTGGGATTCCGTGGCTCCGGGAGCTTTGTCAGGGGGGAGGCTGGGAAGCCTGGGCAAGCGGCCAGTTATTATGATGTTTTTCCCTGTTAAATTTTCCAGATGGAACAGAATACATGTATGGAAATCTCTGTTGCAGAGGTCTATTACATCAAAGATAATTAGAGCTGTTTGTCAGGACAGAAACCTTCTGGTTGTGGCTGCCCCATCCTTGGAAGTGTCCAGGGCCAGGTTGGACGGGGCTTGGAGCAAGCTGGGCTAGTGGAAAGTCATGGTTCCACCCCATGGCAAGGGGTGGAACAAGATGAGCTTTAAGGTCTCTTCCAACTTGAACAATTCTGGAATTCTGTGAAGTCCTTAATGGAAGCAGAGCGGTTAGTAAGAGGATTTAAACTCGAATTTAGTAAACAAGGACATAGACTTCTTTGTTTAAAAATCAGTGTGCGGTGTGACTGCAGGGGGTGGCGAGCAGTGATCCTCACCAGTCCCAGCACAGGGAGCAGAGACCTGCTGCAGTGGGCTGGGGCCCTCTGGGAATCCCAGTTCTTCTGGAATGGCTCATCTGCTCCCTGATGAGTTTGAGAGGTGTCCAAAGGTGCCTTTTGTTAGCAAGCAATATTTGTTTGTTTACCTAGGTGCTTTTGGGCTTTGATGCTCTGGCTTCTATTTACAGTGAGGAAGTAGAATGGAGAAAAGAACTGTTTGGTGGGGATGGAGGGAGCTGGGCTGTAAGAACTGCTCCAGGGAAGGTCACTTACTGTGCTCCCCTGGCTGGCCAGGGACAGGGAGTTGTTTCCCTCTGTCATCATTTAGTGGAAGACTCCAGCCTGTGTAAAAGAGAGTATTTATAGACACACGTTTCCTGCCAACACTGTGCCTATTCTCAGGCTGCTCTGCAGAGCACAGGTCTCTAAGCTGAGCTGTCATGCAGGTGTTTGGGTGGCCAGGGCCCCACACCCAATGCTCGGGCTGCTGCCACTGGCAGCTGGGGGTGGTGAGTGAGCCCCGTGGCTGTGTGGGTAAAGTTTGTGCTGACAGTGTGTGTGTCCTAGAAATCTGCATTTTCCCGTTGTAATCCAGAGGCAGTGACCTGAAAAACAACCACAGAAAGACTTGGCACCACTTCTGTCCTCTCATATCTATCCCCTAAGTCTCAAATAAGCACTTACGATCCTTTGTTGTTGAGGAGCACAGAGATCTTACTGGAGTGTCTTGTATGAATGAAATCTTTAGGAAAAATGATATTAAATGACCTCAGAAAGATTTTGACTTAATGCCACAGGCAGACATGAGGTGAATCTCCTCTGCCTGGTTTCCCAGGGTAACACTAGTCATGAGCAGAGATAACGTTTTGTCTGTGATCTGCCTTTACAAACGCTCTCCCACGTCCAATAAAACACAGTATTGTGAGAAATGAATGCACCTCACAGTGGCTAATTGCACAGTGCTTTCTGGAAACCTGAGCTGCAGCAGTGCAGTGAGCCAGACACATTTTGGTGTCTGTGGATTCCCCTCTGCTGCACGTCCAGCTTTGTTATTTTCCTTTAGCACGTCAAACCTTGCTACAAACCCCAGAATCAAGCCTGACTTACAACCCTTCCCTAGTGTTTCACTAAAGACTGAGTTAGTTGTGGCTCTTCAGAAGCTCTTAGCCCTGTAGAGATTTTCAGCAAATCTTGTTTTGAAAAATAAAAGTAACTCCTGGTTGTAGGTAGTTCTGCTGCCTCTTTTTGCAGAAAAAGAACAAGTCCTGCCGTGGGACAGGGCTGGAGTCTAAGGTTCAGCTCAGTGTGAAGTTTCTCCCTCCTGATGATGTGTGTTGCTGGTGTGGACGTGGGCACTGCGAGGCCCTGGGTGAATGTGGGCATGGAAATGGTTTTCAGTGACCTGCTCCTGACTGCCCACCTTGGATGAGATCTTGTGTGTGTTATGTACAAAGTTGTGGGCACAATCTTTTTTCTTTGCTTTCCCTCTTCTCCTCTGTCTCTTCCCTTTAGTTACTTCTAGTCATGGCAGTGGTGTTTGGCAGTCAGTGCCTTGCTGGTGGGTGTATTTTCCTTACCAGACTTCTAATTCTTTCCCTCTTTTCCTTTTTCAGTTTTTGTCTTTGATTTTTTCAGTGCATGTGTGCACACATCTTTAAGTCTTTATTTAAAGATTTATCGTTTCTTTCTGTGAAAAATTCTTGACGTTGTCAGGAGTTTCTACCTGTTGGAGCCCAGGTACATTGCTGCATTTTGGGAGAGACTGTGTAATTGCACTGCTTTTCTTTCCTTTTGAAGAAGGAAGGGAAGGTGGCTGTGGACATCCAGGTGACACCCATTGGGTTTTTTGTCCTCATTTAGTTCTTTGACTTCTTGCTTTCTCAGATTTATTATCTACTCTGCCGGAACTAGTTTGGCTAAAGCGTTAAAAAATCAGATATAAAAAAGAGCATCATTTTTATTAGAGCATGTGTCTGTTGTTAATTCTAGATGTATAATAGTATTAAGGCCTGACATGACTCTCTCAGTAGCTTATATTTGTGAGAGTTAAGAGATGGAAACCTTCTTTTTCTACGTTTCCTGTTTCTTGATGCAAGATCTTAAAGATGTCTTATGCTGGCTGAAATTTCAGATCTAAAATGGGTTACCCTGAAAGAATTAAATCTCTAGAGACCCGAGAATTGTAGTGCCTGACTGTATGCACTGTATTTCCTTCCTGGTACAAACAGGCAACAGAGCAGTGGATTGTAATGCCAACAGGTTTCTTTGGAAGTGCTGTCGGGTTGAAAATAAGAGATTTTTGTTAATTGTGAGATTTGGGAAGTCACAGGAATAATAAACCTTCTGAACCTGGCAGTGCTTCAGTGGGTACTTCCCATCCTTACTGCCTGGGGAGGGCTGTGTGGAGTCAGAGGAAAACTGACTATTTTCAGGCATCTCAGTCCAGATGCTGTCAGATACTGCAGGGAGCATGTGCCCATAATATTTCCTGAGTCCTAGGCTTTTAATCCCCTTGGAAGTTTGCTGAATGGCTGCAGATTTCAGGAAACATACTGCTGAACTGCTCTTTTAAGGATGATCTTTTCAGTCTCTTCAGTGCTTTAACAAGAAGTTACGTTTTCAGTTCTCCTGAGAACCATCTCCAAGGTGTAATTGGCTGATAATGACTCCACAAAGAGCAGTGAAATGGAAAGGAAGGCATTGATTGAGTGTGTGCAGCAAATCTGCCCCGGATTCCTAATAGAAGCATCACACTTGTCTAGTGTCAGCTCTCTTTTAAGCTTACAAGCAAGACTTGTAAGAGGCTTTTCCTGGTCTTCCCCTTTACCTCTTTCAAACTTGATTCCTTTCCTAGTTTGCTGGTTTATTCTTTTTTCCAAATTAATTGCTTGTCCTTCCACCTTTCAGAACCCCTTAATAAGACGTTGCTGCCCATGCATTTGCTCTGTAGGAATGTCCCCAAAAATCTGGAATAAAACTCCTTAACATCTATGTAGTATTCAGAAGCAGGCATTACTTTATTCCAGCACTGGGTTCACAGGCAATAACTCCACTTTAATGTGAATGCATGGCTCAAGATGGTATGTTAGCCAGAAATGCACATACTGATGTGGAGCTGATGTCTTCTTGGGGGTCTTTAGGGACCAGACATGGGGTAGTTTTTTGCCCTGGTTATGTAAAACTGCACAACACATTTCTGAGCAGACTGGGTCGGGCTGTTTGACTTGTTACAGAGCTCTCCATGTTCCACAGAGGTTCCATGGACTGTTAGCCTCTGGTAAACTGTTTCCAACAGGAGTTACCTGGATACTCTCTGTGCTCAGCATGGGCAGAGGGCTTGGCTCCTTGCTATCCAAAGAAGGGTAATGGAGCTTGGGAAGGGGCTGGAGCACCAGGAGCAGCTGAGGGAGCTGGGGGTGCTCTGCAACTCCCTGAGAGGGGAGTGGAGCCTGGTGGAGGTCTGGCTCTGCTCCCAGGGAACAAATAAAAAGTTGCACCAGGGAAGGCTTAGATTGGCTTTTAGGGAAAATTTCTTCACTGAGTGGGACTGTTTGGCCTAGCTGGTCTGTCAGAGTTGCTCTGCGTGTGATCAGTGCATTGGTTTTAGCCTTTCACTGCTTTCTGCTGCTCACTTATGAATAAGTGGACAGCCCCCTCTGACATTCCTTTAAAGTGACCCTGTTGTGGAGGCTCTGGTGAGCTGTAGCAGCTGATGCTGTGTCAGCTCCTGGCAGTTCCTGTTGTGCCTCTCCAAAAACTGGGCTCACAGTTTCCTTTTGAACAACTCCAGAGAAATCACAGGGTAGGTTGTTACCATCCCCGTGGAAAAGGGGTTTTTCTTTACTCAGTGACCAGCAGCCACTCAAAATCAAAGCTTCTGCGTCCCTGAATGCCCAGTTTCCACTTTACCTGATCCTTAAGGATGGAAACCTCTTTCTCTGAGGGGAGAGCAGATCAAGGACCTTCTGTCCTCATGAAGACCCTTTGCCCTGTGGGTTTTGGCTGTTTCTTCCTGTTGTCCCTGTTCTCCTTGGAGCAGAGTGCTGTATGGCACACTTCCATGTGGCTGCCCACCGCAGGGGATACACAGGGACTGCTGCCAGCTTTTCCAGGGAAATCATAGGAAACATCAGAGGGATCTTCTTAGAGAGAGCCACAAGATGGAGCAAAATGATTCCAGGAGCTCCTGTGTTTGACATCTCCCTCTTTCTGTCTAAAAACCTCAACAAGAAAAGCTATTGGAGACCCACTGTGAAGCTGGAAAAACCTGCCATGGAACGCCAGGAAAACCGTAAGGCTGAGTTTCAATCTGCTGCTGGGATTTGGAACTTCAGAGAGGGTTATGCCAAGGTTAAGGGCACCCTGAGCAAACAGGAGAGTTTAATGATCTCTCCTGGCAATGCATCTCAGCATCATCTTTGAATCCTGCAGTAAAGAAGCTGTTTTAAGACAGAAATCTGTTCTTTGCAGCACTACCCACAATTTGCACCTACAGCCTAAACAGAAACTAGGTCAAGTGTCTCATTTATTGGTTTGAGACTTCACCTATTCCCTGGGTCCGTGTTCCTGCTTGTTTTCCTGCGTGGGGATGCGTGTGGTGGTTCTTGTGGCTGTGTTATGTGTGTGTTACTGGCCATTGGTTAGGAAACATTGTGCTGGAGAAGCAGCTGAGAGTGTCCCCTCCTGCCACCAGTTCCAGTGGCTGCCCCATGGCTCACTCGGAGCCTTGGGGCTGCTGTTGAGCCCCTGGGACTGCTGGCCCATTGGTGGCATGTTAGCAGCTGAACTGTGCCTCAGCTGCTGCCTCCCTGCAGAACATCAGAAACTAGAAATTGATGATCAGTCCACTAGATAGGAGAAAATCTGGTTGTTGTTTTATCAGCATGTGGTGTACTGGCCTTCACCAGCTTGAAATAAGGGGCTGATGTCGAAGGTTATTTCACAAATTTGGAATTGTATCAGTTTCCTAGAGAAAGTGAGGATTGATGGATCCAGAGTTGCTGTGTGCAGCCATGGCTGTTTTTATTGCTGCTTCTTCTTTTTTTACTCACATTTTCCAGGCCACACAGGAGGAGTTGGATTGAATTTGGGGAACAGAGCTGCTTGTCAAATCTCTTGTGTCTGCTTCACCTGTTTTTGTGTTGTTCTGGGTTCTTGCACTGAGGTGCATCAAGCCTGAATGGGTGCAGAGAGGTTACAGGAGTACAAACTTCAGGCTGTTATGGTATCCAGCAGATACCACAGAGGTGCAAGAGAAGAGTGTTTCCCCGGCTTTGTGAAAAGAGTTTTTGTCTTCCTTCTCAGGTTTAAATTCTTGCCTCTGTGAAGACGGGGGACTGAATGTCCCTAGAGGTCTTTTCCAGCCTAAACAATTCTGTGACTCCAAGGCTAGTTCTGGGAGCCTGAAAAACCCCAGAGTACCAAATAATTCTGTCTAGAACACTGTCCTGCATTTAGCAATGGTTGTGGGGCCCCTGTGCTAAGCCATGGCTGCTCAAACACCCCCTGAAATGCTTGGGCTCGCAGGTCACCTCAATCTTCCTTGTGTTTCTGTTTTTGCAGAGCTGACCCTGAACCCACCAGAAGGGATTGTGGCAGGTGAGGAGCCGAGCAGGGTTTGTGCACTCTGGAGCTGTAACCTTGCCTTCAGGTAGCACTGAGCATTGTTCTGGTTTATTTCACAGGTCCCATGAATGAAGAGAACTTCTTCGAATGGGAAGCCCTGATCATGTGAGTTAATACTGTTTGGTGTCTGAAATCAGCAGTGATGAGCTTCTAGGAGAGCAAGACTGTAAAAAAAAGTACTATCAGTTCTGCATGACATCAGCATTGGCCTGCCCTGGGCTGGAAACTCCTCTGATCCAAGCAGGGAGTTACATTTGGACTTTAAACAGTGTGACAGAGGCAGCACTTGTGATGTGTACAACTTGTTAGGATAACTTCTTGTACAGGTGTCGTAATAATAAATCTGCAATTGCAAATCTGTCAGGAATCCTCATTTGGGCTCCCTTGGATATTTGTTACATTTACAAACACTGTAGGAAACAAATAGTTGCTTGTAGATCACACAGACCTGTTGGAACACTGCCTAACTGCAAATGCAGGACAGCTTTAAAGTGCAGCAAAATACACCGATTATGAGTGACAGGAGAAAAAAACCCAATGTCTAAAATTAGTTTACTTACTATTCAAATTTTTTTTCAAGAAACATTGAAATGTTTTGATCAGAAAAAGTATTGAAATTTAAGCAAAAATTCTTTTGAAGTTCTTTACACGTCATGAATCGGTTGGTGTTGTTGAGAGTTGAATGCAGTGGTTTTGTGTAGAAAGAGATTGACTCTTCTGTTAGTAAATAGCTCTGATCATGACCTGCTGTGTTTTGGGGATGATGAAGACTCCTTTACAAAGCTGTGTTTTCTCTCTTCCACTCCCCAACTGATGGGTTGTTGGTAGCAAAATTTGCCATGAAAAGACAAAATCTTTCTGCCCAGCATCTTACAGGTTGTCTTCTCTCTTGCTTGTACTCTTATTCATGCTGTATCTTCTTTGGGAACTTTGAGTACATGGAATAACTGGTGATTTTTTATAAAATAAAGTTCTAAAATGGTAGGGAAGAGGAAAACAGACATTTACCCCTCACATCTGACAATTTATGCAAATACCGCACAATTAAAACATGAAGAGGCTCCAGACCACTAAGTCCATCTTGAAGCTGGTGGTCTGTTGTTAGGGTAGATCCTGGCTCTGTATTTTAGGATTCCTTTGGAAAGAATTGGTGATTTCCTTTCCTTCAGCCAGGGCTGGGTTGTCCCGGGGGACTCTGGGGGCAGCAGGCAGTGGCTGTGGCCCCACTCGCTGTGATCTGGGCAGGTTTTCCCTGCAACCACCAGTGCTGACTGGTGAGATTCTCAGCTGGCGTGGGTGGCAGAGTTTTCCTAGCTTGGTTTGCTTGGAATGTGTTGTCTAGGGATGAAAAACAAGATTTCTGTCTCTTGGGCTCAGGCATGCAACCAATACAAAAGCATGGCGAGCTGTAGCGAATTCCCTATTCCACACAAGCCGGCTGTGTGGGTGATCCTGCTGCACGGCAAGCGAGAGCCTCTGAGTTATTTTAGACCTTGGTAAGTGGAGGTTTGGATTACCACTGCTTGTTTGCTCAGTGATGGTGAGAGTTGGCAAATGCCTCTGCTTATGTGCAGTGATTTCTCCTGGGATAACAGGTTGTGCTTCCTGGTAGCTCAGTCTCCTGAAAATAAACACTTTGCATGGAAATAGGTTGTTCTGTTGCCTGACACCAGAGGTTTTGACTGCAGGGTCTTAGGCTTTCTGTGAGAGGCATAGTCAGCACATGTGCTTTGTGATGGGCCAGATTTCAGGTCAGACAGCTGTGATTGCTGGGAGAGTGGAAATCCCAGAAGGTTTAATGCACTTCTTGGAATATGGAAGGAAATTCCTGCTTATTGGTACTTCCTCACAGCAGAGATGGTGTGGCTGAGTAGAGATTTCCTGAGGGACACTCAGAAGTACTTCTGAATTGCCTAGAAAATACCTTTTCTGATGTTTCCCATCACATCCTTGAAGAGCAAAGGAGCTGCTTGCAGACTTGAAAGCTCTTTAAAGTGCTGAGTGTTGAGCTTCAGGTCTTTGTCAGCGTAAAATGAGAGGCGAAGGTGCTTTAATTTTGGTTTCTGTATTGTGTGTGTGTGTGTCATAATAAAGTTATATTTTAAGATCTGCTCCATTTGGAAGCTGTGATACAATAGAAACATGTTTCCCCTAAACACATTTGGTTACTTTCATCCCTTTAGAAACCCTGTTGGTAGCAGTGTTTGCAATACCTTTGGAAAGCAAGTTACATGACTTGTTTGTATTTGTCTGTGGTGATTTTCTCCAGTGTTTTGTAATCTCAAATGTGCTGTGTGAGATTCAGGGAATGAGGTGTGCAGATGAGAAAATGAGAGTAAAGCTGCCTTCAAAATTTTAGATACATGAAGTGCAAAAGGTAAGTAACATAATTGTGAAAAGAACAGAATACTTTTCCTTCACCCAATTTATATAAAGCTAGAGCACATCTAATGGCACATAACTTAAAAAAAAAAGAGACTTAAGAGAGAAAAGACATCTCTCATTTATCAGTTCAAAGGTAGGCTGGGTAATGTTACACAGATTGATGTAAGAGCTTGGCTTGGAGATAAAATAATGCATTTTTAAATAATGGAAATAATAATTTGTATCTCCAGTCTTCTTTCCTGCAGCAGCAATGCTGGAGGAATGTGAAACATATAAATGTTTTGCTGTAGTGACATCTCTAAAGGAGAGAACAGATCTTACATTCCCAAAGTGAGTGTAGTGGGCACAGAACTGAAAATACCATGTGAAAACCTTTCTGAAGACCAGAGGTGGGGAGTATTCTTGAAAGCCAGATCTTTGCAACGTCATTTCAGGAGAGTTTGCCTCATGTTGCTCAGTTTCCTAGCGCTGCGTGAGGTCCTTCAGGCTGCGTTGTGCTCATGGATTTAACATTTCAAGGCCAAGTTTTGCCCTCTTTGGTTGGCATGTACAAGTGTGTGCTGCTATTAAAGTTTATCCCCAAAAGACACAAAAGCACGCAATGGTTAAGAACTTTATTGGCCCAAAGATTGCTTGAAAACTAAACAGGATAAATTGAAGTCAGCATATCACAAAAGTGTTTAGAAAGGTAATTAGATCTATAATTAGGCTTATGATTTTTGTTTCCATTCCCCTTTTGGGCATCTGACGATTGTGGGGTTTGGTGTTTTTCCAGCATCTTTTTACAAATAAGCTGTTTGCAGATGTATGTGGAGCTGTGATTATAGCATTAGAATCACAGAATCATTAAGGTTGGAAAAGACCTCTGAGACCATTAAATCCAACCATTTGCCAAGCACTGCCAAATCCACCACTAAACCATGTCCCCAAGTGCCACATTCACGTGTTTTTTGAATGCTTTCAGGGATGGTGGCTCCACCACTGCCCTGGGCAGCCTGTGCCAAGGCTGAACAAGCCTTTCAGGGAAGAATTTTTTCGCAATATCCAACCTATACCTCCCCTGTTGCAACTTGAGGCTGTTTCCTCTTGACCTGTCTCTTGTTCTCTGGGAGCAGAGCCCAAACCCCACCTGGCTGCACTCTCCTGTCAGGGAGTCACAGGAGAAGGTCCCCCCTGAGGAGCCTTTTCTCCAAACTAAACAACTCCCATTAGCTGTCCTCCCCAAGGTCCTTCTCTCTCCTGTTTGGCAGATACCCACTGCTCTTCTCTGCCCCTTGCATGAGTAACAGCCAGCTCCTGGAGGTCAGAGCTTCTCATTTTCATGCTTTGTCTTCTGTCAGCTTTCGAATCACTGCAGAGCGGGGTGGGTGATTGCAGAAGCTGCCATGCTCTTACCTCCCTGGCCCTGCCAGTGTCCTTTGTGAGCTAAAAGTGATGCTGTCAAGTTCAAATGCTGAGTGTTTTGTAGTTGCAAATGCTGTCTTGGATTAACTTTAATAATTTCTTTGAAGTTGATCCTGGCAGCGCTGAGTGGCTAAAACAAAAGCATTTTGCTCACATAATGCAGGGCCTAAAATGGAGTATGTTGGGTTGAATGTATTTGACAGAAGAGCCCTTAAGGCTGTGGGTTTGCTCTCAAAACAGAACATAGACACCCACCAGCTTTTCAATGCCTGTATGTACATACTCTCAGAAGTTCAACAATAAGCCTTTAAAATGCAGCTGGAATTAAAATGGTCATGAAAAAATGCATTCCGTTTACTCTCAGATGTGAATTGAATCCCGACTAAATTTAGGGAAAAGGCCAGAAAGGAAACAAAGTGGGTGAGATGGTTTAGCTTTCATTCTTGCAGAATGTTAATGCATTTCTCTTAGCTTACCTGCCAGTGTCAATATTCATGTTTAAATCACATAGTTGTTGTGTTTATCTGCCAGCCAAGTCTTTTGAATCCCAAAGTTTGAGAGAGTAAGTCTTCTAGGGCTTTAGGATTTGCTGCTCTCTGACTTTAATGTTCTTTCTGGCATAGAGAATGGGGACTGGGAGGAGGAGGCATGAATATATCCCTAACCCTTATTTCCCTGACAGTGGAACCTTTGTTTGAAGGGCTTTTTACTAAGTACACGAGGTTTCCTTGGCTACAATTTTCAGTGCTGAAGCTTTTTTTGTCATCTTTCCAATCAAGGGAAATCATGCTTGTGTTACAACTTCCAGATGGTTCATCAAGTTGGAATAAATCATGGCTAATAAACTTGTTTTTTGCTCACTTTCCACAAGTGTTTTATGTAGGCAGGTAAAATAGTTGTCTTTATGTTCTCGACTCGATTGCACTTTGAACTAGATTCTGAACACAATAAGGAAATGTTCCTACAAGAACCCTGATGAAGCCATTTGTTCTCCACCTGCACTTGAGCGAGGGCAGACTCAATACCTGAAGTCTGCAAAGACACATTGTTGTCCTGCATCTCCTCTGACAATTACGGTCTCTGAGCTGTGTTTTTATTTTTACAAACCTTTGCTGTGTTTTCTGCATCAGACAGTGATAAGTGTGTGTGTGGTTGTGCTAGATGCTGGCAGTTGGGATCTCTGTGGGGTTTATAAATTAATTTTGAGCTCCAGCATTTGACATCTCTGTCTTGTAGAGCATAACAGTATCTTCAAAGGCACAGGAGTCCCACACCTGCCTCTGCTTTCGCTTGACGTGCAGACACTCAAATCCTGGAACATGCCTTGGAGCCAGATACTCCAATTATATCCAGACACACCCTGCTAATTAAACAGTGTTGTGACCTTCCTAGTAATTTAGTGTGCAAGCTTTGATTTCCCCCTTGCCTCCCAAGCCTCATATTTGGATTTAAGTTTATGAGGTGTGGGTTAAGAGCACCTTAACTCTTTGTTACCTGGAGAAGATGATATAACCCATGTCACATTAGACAAGAATTTGGGTGAAAGAGCTGTTTAAAACTTTGGTGAATAACATTTTATCTCTTTCTAGGGGTCCTGAAGACACCTGTTTTGAGTATGGGGTTTTCCCTGCTATCCTGAGTTTTCCTCTCGACTACCCGTTGAGTCCTCCGAAGATGAGGTTCACGTGCGAGATGTTCCATCCCAACAGTGAGTCTGATGCAGCAGGATGCAGGGGGAGTGGGTTGCTTGTGCACCTTAAAAAGCAGCTTTTGCAGCAGGAGAGCTGGCATCCTTCCTGGAGGTGGTTTTCTCCCTTTCCAACCCTGAGCATGCAGGACAAGCATTCAGCTGCCCAGCAGTTTAGCTCTGTCTTAGGGTCCTTTTCTCTTTATCCCATTATTCCTCATAAACCTTTTGCTCAGAAACAGTCCAACAAGGATTCCAGCAAATTCCATGCCTTTAAATCTTCCGTACAGGATGTGAGACTTAGTGAATTCATACAGGCTCTTCCCAGACACAGAACCATGGAATATGCTGAGCTTGGAGGGACCCATCAGGATCACGGTGTTCAGTGCAGGACACCCCAAGAATCCCACCATGTGCCTGGGAGCATTGGTTCCCAACACACCATGAACTCAGTCTTGCTCTATGGCTTGTATTTAGGTATTTTGGTGTTCTTTTAATGACTGAAAAGTTGTTCATGGCTGCAGCTTTATTAGGCAGCATGGGTTTTCCCCCGTGAAATCTCAGGTTTGTTTAACATTTCTGAGGGGATCTCTCTGAAATACACAGTGCTCTGTCCAAGCAGACAACACACGTGCACGTGTTTGGTATTAAAACTTCTCTGGCCTTTGCTCTGCAATACTGATTGAGTTGTACTCCATGGTCATAAAGATCTTTTCCAACCTTAGTGAATTTTTGATGGTGACATTATTATTCAGTGGGAGTAATTGCATGACAAGAAGTACAGCTAACAGGTTTGAGCCTCGGACATGAAAAAACCTTAAAGTCCCTGTTTGCAGCCTGGACTGCTACTTTCTGGAATCAGCCTTGGAATTCTGTGTAAAATCATGGCTTTTGACATCTGCTGAATCAACATGGACTGTGCAAAGGTTGTTTATTACCGCCCGGGTTTGACGGGCTGGATCTGTGTTCAGGCTGTCAGGTCTCTGACTCTCAAGAGCAGGAGAAGGCAAACTGCTCCTGCCTAGTGCTTCCTCTTCAGCTGGCATTCTTGCACTTGGAAAACAGGTCATAATCTCAGCTGGGAATCGATTTATTTCATCCCATATACAAGGAATTTCACAGTTCCTTGAAGTTTCTCTGTTATTCCCGTGTGGAAGCACAGCTTGTGCAGATTCTTGCCCATTTAATCCACATCTTTCTGTTCTCCCGTGGAGGACACACCTGCATGTCACAGCACAGAGCTGTGTGGACGTGCCCAAGGCAGTGTGGCATCACCTCTGGAGCTCTGATGTCTGCAGCAGGGCAGCGTTTGGCACTTGGAAGCAGTTGTAGCCATGTCAGCACCTTGCTCCAGCTGGACTAATTTACCCAAACTTCTTGCCAGGACTGGTCTCCCTGAGCAAATCCTTGTCCCTGCAGCTCCAGCTGTGGCCTTGGCTTGAGGTTCACTGCTTGCAGCTGTGTTGTGTGCAGCACTGCCAGGAGGAGTGGGGTGTGGAGAAGCACAAATTGCCTGACTCTTGTGTTAAAGAGTGGCTTTACACATGGGTGTTTCTTCCATGGGATAATTGGAACATCCTGGATGGTCAGCTCAGCTCTTTAGAGTCCTGTGACTTGGAGTCTTCTTAACCTGAAGCTGAGATCACCTGAAGTAGACTCTTGAATCTCTTTTCAACTGGGGTTGTCGTGGGCTGGCTCTACCCAGAAAGGCTGCAGGAAGGGGTGCCTGGGCTGTGCTTTTTCTGGTTTTTCCTCTACCTGTGGGGAATCTCAGGAAAAATATTTTAGAAGTCTGGTGCGTTCCCTCATCTTTGCAGTTTGTGTTATGTGGAGGGAGAATCGAGATACCACAGAACTGTCTTCTCTTAAATGAAAATGACCTTCTTGGATGCTCTGGTGAAAATAACTGAGTAGAGATTAATGGCATTGCTTGCATTGGCACTGAGCATCAACGTGGGGAGATCATAGGCTCACAGGTGGTTTGGGAGCGATTGTTGGAAGGGACATTAAAACCCATCCCATTCTACCCCTGCCATGGGCAGGGACACCTTCCACTATCCCAGGTTGCTCCAAGCCCCATCCAGCCTCGCCTTGGACACTTCCAGGGATGGAGCAGCCACAGCTTCTCTGGGCAACCTGTGCCAGGTTCTCACCACCTTCTCAGGGAACAATTTTTTCCCAGTATCCCATCTAACCCTGCCTTCTGGCAGTGTGCAGCCACTGCCCCTTGTCCCAAGTCCCTCTCCAGCTCTCCTGGAGCCCCTTTAGGCACTGGAAGGGACTCTGAAGTCTCCCTGGAGCTTTGTCTTCTCCAGGCTGAATGCTCCCAGTGCTCCCAGCCTGTTGCCAGAGCATCTCTCTGTGGCCTCCTTTGGACTCGTTCCAACAGCTCCACGTCCTTAGTTTGGGGGCCCCACAGCTGGACAGGGGTGGGTCTCACCTGAGCAGAGGGAGAGAAGATCCATACGTCTTCCTGGAGTCAGCCTTTGATGTCTCGACTGTGCCGCTGTGTTCCAGCTGTTTTAAATGAGGCACTGCACAGAAACAGGAGACTCCCTCACCACTGAAATACCTCCTACCAGTGGGCTCCTGACTTGCAAGAAGTGCTGATCCAGCACCTGCTGTTTTCACCTCTTCCAGCTACGGTTAGACCAGCTCCAGTCCCCAGCCTGGGGCTGCAGGAAGGACTGTAAATAAAAGTCCTCCACGGTGCTTACGTGCCTGGGCAGACACAGCTGGGTGAATGGAAGGAGCTGGAAATGAGCACAGCTGCTTCCAGCAGTCATTCCCACTTTGTTTTGTCTTGCTTTCCTGGCAATGGCACCAGTTTGGTCACCTGAGGAGCAGAAGCCCTGAAATTATTGCGCTAGAGTTGTCGTTCCTCAGGAGGCTGTAGAATTAGGCCATGTTGCTAGAACAGTGTTTTCGGTGTTTTCTTTTGTTGTGTCTCTTCAACCTTTGTTTGGTTTTGTTACCAAGTCAGTAGAGTCCAGTCTCTGTGAAGACAACTTGTACTGTTGCAGGCACATTGCTTATGCTGAAAAGTGGGAGGGGAAGCACCTGGATCCTTAATTCACAGGTTTCCTTGTTTCCAGGTGCTTTAATGCAGCTGAGCTTTAAGAAAAAAAAAAAAAAAAAAAAAAGTGGGAATTCTTCTGGTTGCACCTCAGTAATGTTCAAAAAAAGATCAGTTCTACTGTTCATAATATGTTTAACATAACACTTTATTTTTTCTCATGTTTATAATACATATAACCTAACGCTTTTCCATCCTTGGTGCAATCCTTTTCATGGTCACAGGCCAGTGGAGGACTCCAATGTGCATTCAGTGCATTCATTTCCATTTAGGTAGGACTGGTTACCTGCTTGGAGCTGTGTCTGTGCATAAATCCTTGCCTTATTCCACCAGGTTGCATCGTTCATTTTTCCCATGAAGTCTGTCACTGATTGTTAAATGACACAAGTGCTCCCAGCAGGTTTCTGTTGGGGAAGGAGTTTGTTAGATTTGCTTAAAGAAGATTTTTCCTAGGTTTTTGTCTTTCAGATTTTGTGTCCTCTTGCCTAAAGAGGAAATTTAAACCTGGATTTAGTTTTAGTCATAGAAAAGCCAAGTCTCAAGGCTGATCTATGCTCAAGACTGATTTGAAGATGCTGAGTATTTCCACTGAGTAACAACCACTCCTCTGTACTTTTTGTGCAGTTTACCCAGATGGGAGAGTCTGCATCTCTATCCTTCATGCTCCTGGGGATGATCCCATGGGGTACGAGAGCAGCGCGGAGCGGTGGAGTCCCGTGCAGAGTGTGGAGAAGATCCTCTTGTCTGTCGTTAGCATGCTGGCAGGTGAGCACTGCTGTCCTGAGTGAGCTGGAACTGCCTCCTGCTTCTTGCTTTGTTCACTGAGCAAAGCACATGGAAAGCTGCTCAGCAGCAACCACAGTTCTTGAAGCCCTGGTATTTATTTATTTATTTATTAGTAAACCAGTGCTCTGAGAAGAGCTGGAAAAAATGCAGCTGAATTAGTAACAGGTGGTCCTGTTTGGGGGTGACTGCAAGGCTTTCCTCCCAGGTTGGTAGCAACCAAGCCAGTAGTGTTGGGTCAGGTGGGTCCAGAGGCTCAGCTGGTTCCTTGCTCCCGGACAAAACCCTCTCTGTATTTGCTGTGCTGTCCATTCAGCTTTTAAAGCTGTGGATTACAGCCTGTGTTGGATTTGGCTTTGGCAGCTGAAGGGTTATCAGACCTAAGCAGTACAGGACACTGGAGTCCATGGCCTCTGGTTCAGAAGCCAGCACACTCCATTTCTCTTTGCTGTTCCCAGCCTGGGAATGTTCCCGACTCTGCCACCTCTGGTTCAGAGGAAGGCTTCTTGGGAAGAGACCTGGGGTGAAAAACTTTTTGTGGAGCCTTTCAGATGGTTTTCCCTAAATCTAACAAGGGCTGTGGATCAGCTCTGTCATGTACAGCTCTCTGAAAGATGGATTATTTTCCACACAGTGGGCAGAGCCACTGAACTGCCTGAAGAGGGCAGAGCCATGTCCCTTAGAATGGGTTTTGGAGGATAAATGGGTTTAGAAGCTGCAAAGCTGACCAAAGAGCAAGCAACAGATTCCTACGTGGGACTGTTTTAGCTTTGGAATAGTAACCTGCAGTTGGGAAGCTGTGCAGGCAAATAGCAGCCCGTGGGCTTCCCATGGCTTCCAAGAGCTTGGTTTGTGGTGCAGCCTTACCTGGACTGCTAAGTGTGGGAGTCACCTGGTCTCAGTCTCTGCCTGTGCATCCTGCTTTCCCGTGGCTTTTGGAGGAACTAGGCTAAAACACCTGTGGTCAGCTTCTTTCAGGATACTGGAAAACTCTCAGCCCTGGTTCTGCAGGTAGTGTAAGCCCAAGTTTACCAGACTGGGTGACCTGCACACCTGCTGGTTTTTAATCTTTGGATCCTGATCCACACCTGATCAGCATCGTGTGGAGAAGGATGGGAGCCCCAGATGCCTGCCATGAACTGGGCCGGGGTGGGTGAGGACTGATGTGTCAAGGGAAGTGGGTAGAGTGTGTTAGTGCCTTGTGGAACCCTGGGACAGCATCCTGCTGTGTGCTGCCCACAGACCTGGAAAATCCTGGGTTTCAGCTTACCTCCACACAAAATGGGGAGCTCCTGGGACTGCAGCACTTCCTGTGCTTTGGAAAGCATTCCGGAATCTTTGGATGAAAGATGTTGCAGAAATGAAAGCACGTTCTATGGGTTTCCTTGGATTGTTTTGTTGGTTTTTAATAGAACAAGCCATCCTAACAAGTGACAGCCTGTTTGGGTGGCCTGCTTGGAGGGGCTTTGTGTCTGGGAAGCTGGAGAACAAGAAAAAAAAACGTTCTGCAGGGAGAAACATGCGGTTTTAAAAGCCCTTGACAGTGCTGAGGGTGCCACATTGTGGTGGCCATGTGCATGGTGGGGCTCCACTGCTGAAAGCACAAACAAAAGAAAGTCCTGCTCCTGTGCCACTTGTTTCTTGCCTAAACTCGACCTTGTTGTGATATCCTTTCTCTTGTGGTCAGCTAAATCAGAGCCTTTTGGGAACCCAGGAGCTGTCGTTGGATTTGCTTTAGTGGTGTTTCTGTAGTCTCAAGGAGGAGAAGTGTATCAAAGCCTTGGGGAAGGGGCATTCTTGAAGGAGCAAGAAGTTCCATTGCCCACCTGCCTTTGTCTTTCTTGTTTCAGAGCCAAATGATGAAAGTGGAGCCAATGTAGACGCCTCCAAGATGTGGCGGGAAGACAGAGAACAATTTAACAAAATTGCCAAGCAGATTGTGCAGAAGTCACTCGGACTTTAAGCTCACAGAGAGACTGAAGTGTTTTATATTTCTCTCCACCTGGAAACGAGCAGTGCTCAGTGCTGGTACCAAAAAGGAAAACTTTGTAAAACTATTGGCCTAGTTCTTATAATTTGTTATTTATTTACCATCTCTTTTCTTCCACTGCTCCAGAGAAGCCTCTAGTTCACTCACTAAATTGTGTGGAAAAGGGATTTAATGGTAGAGAAAAATCCAGAGACGATGCTGTTTCAAAGGCTGCTTGTTGCTGCCTTACTTTGTGGTGCAGAAAGCCGGGAGACTTGGCAATCTGCAGCCCTCCCTCACCCATCTGCTGCTGGAGAGCAGTGCTGGTTTGGATCATCTGCTGGAAGAATTAGTTGTGTTTTTATAGGTAGCATTGCATCTGGAGCAGCAGTAGACAGGAAATAATCTATCCATTCTATGATATTTGTTAGGTTAAGGGCAGCAGTTGCAGTCAGGTCTGATTTGAAGAGTGTAGTTAGCAGGAGAGGCCATAAAGCAGGGTTATAGTCAGGGTGTGTTAGCAAAGAAAGGAACTTTGGGGAGTGAGCTGTGAGGACTGGCTGGGGGTCTGGAATGGGCTGGTGTTCCCCCGTAACACTATGAGTTTGTACTGAGCCTTTGAGTCAGTGTTGGCTTGGCAGAAATCCCAAGAGCTGCTTTATTACTCCTTGAAGACCCTCAGTTGTAAACTTTACACTCAGTTAGAGGCACAAGGTGTAAAGGCTGGATTGTTAAACACTTTGGTCCAGGTTCACCTGGGCGAGGTGGGTCATTGGCAGCTGGAAAATCCAGTGTGGATGTGTTTGCTCTGCTGGGCATGTTCGTAGCTCTGCAGGAATATCAGCTCACTCTGGTGGCACACGAGTGTTGGGAGGATTTGGCACTGCTTTGCCATTACAGCCCCATCACCCATTTCCAGGTGACCGAGCCAAGGTGAGCATGATGGACTTACAAAAATTGCCTGTGACACTCTGCACTGAGTGCTCTTGTGTATCAAACAGGAGCCAGAGGAGACGGGCTGTTTGCTCGAGGATGGTGCGACGTGTGTTTTGGACTGCAGTGTTGTAGCCAGTGTGAAGGGTGCAGGAAATACCAGCTGGTCACTTCCTAAAACTGCTGAGGGGCCTCTGCTGACCTTGCTGCTTTGCAAGCCAATCTCATGTGTAGGTCCAAACTTCTCCAATTTACTACAAGCAATAACATGCCCATTTATAGCACACGGAATCCAATTTTGTTGGCAGCTTTAAACGGGCTAAATTTGACAAGGGCTGTTTTTTGTTTTTTAAATGTGAAAAAAGCGTGTGACGTGGAAGGAGTCACACCATGAAGAAAGCTTTACAGAGGTGATCGTGTGCATGTGCGTGGTACAACTGTTGAGCATTTCTGTCTTGCTGTCTGTGCTGCAGATTGCACTTTGCCATCGTTCTGAAGAGTTGTATTGCTACAACCTGCTGATTTTACCTCCTTGTAGAAGTAATTGTGGCTTTGATGTAAGGGTGGGAGTGGGACTGGACATAGCTTGGGAGCAGAGATGATGAAATAGTGTTGTACCTAACTAGTATTTCAAGGCATACAGGAAAATGTAGCACTTCATGCAAACTGGGAGTGTTTTTTGAGTTGGAGGAGAGGGAGGATTGCTCCTGGGAGTGCTGTGAGAGACCCTGCAGAAACACACACATGGCAAAAGTGGGGTTTCCTTAAGTGCAGAGTGTTTTGTTCATGTGTGCTTGCTCATTATCTTGATTTTATGGTGGGATTTAGTCTGTATACTGAAAATAAAGTGATTCTATTTTCTTCTTTTATAGTTGTACACTAATGTATTGCAATGGGTGTTGTATATGGGTAACCACACGACCGAGAGACCTGCTCCAAAGGAGTGAGGGGTTTATTCTAGCCCAGTTAAAACTTGGGATGCTTTAGGAGGAGTGGAAGAGCTGACATGATTGCATGGACTTTCCAGGCAAACGTCTTGCCTCTAATGCTGGCAGTGGCTGGGTAATTCAAAGAAAACTGTAAAACTCTGACAGTGGGCAGATGTGGTGTAGTTCACTCCTTACAAATGTTATTATATCCATGTGCCTGGCCTAGGAAGTTGTTGTGAGCATACAACAGGTGAATTCATCCAGAATGTGCTGATATCAGCCCTTGGATTTGAGGAGGACACGTAGAGCATAGAATCACTGAATGGTTTGAATGGGAAGGGACCTTAAAGACCATCTCGTTCCAACCCCCTGCCATGGGCAGGGACACCTTCCACTCAACCAGGTTTCTCAGATGTCCAGTTCCTACTCAGAGTTTCCATAGCCCCAAATCTCTGTTCAGAAGTAAAAATCCTTTCTTTTTCAGTGACATGCAGTGGGCTTGCTGATGGGCATTTGAAGCCACCCAGTGACCATATCAACCTCAGTCTTGAAGGTGACAAAATGTAGGCAGAAGTTCAACTCAGAGGACTAAAACTTGGTGTTGACATGAGAACTGTCGTAGTTGGTGGCTATTTACTCAGCTGAAGCCAGTGATGAGTTTTTGTGTTCATCAAGAGAAATTCGTTGTTCATTGTGTTCATTTTGGGAAGGAATTGTTCCCTGTGAGAGAGGTGAGGCCCTGGCCCAGGTTGCCCAGAGAAGCTGTGGCTGCCCCTGGATCCCTGGACGTGTCCAAGGCCAGGTTGGATGGGGCTGGGAGCAACCTGGGGCAGTGGAAGGTGTCCCTGCCCATGGCAGGGGGTGGAATGGGATGGGCTTTAAGGTTTCTTCCAACCCAAACCATTCTGGGATTCTGTGAAAGGTTTAAAGGTGGCAGTGGGGTTGGCGTGTTAGATTCCTGTTCCTATTTGCCAGAAAGAACTGCCAGAAAAAACTTCATTATTCTGCAACAAACTGAGTCCTTGCATAAAGCAGGAGGATTCAGCTCACACAGTGGAGGTGTGTGGGCTCCTGCTGTGACCAGCTGAGAGGGTCTCATGGCACAGGCACCTTCCTGCAGGTGGGGAACACCTGAAAGGTAAAGCTTGTAAAGCTGGTGTGTGGCTCCTGGGATAGACTTCCCTGAACGACTTCATCGTGTCCCTTCCTGAATGAACACTCATGTTGGCAGGATGTGCAGTCCTGGCCAGTAGCAATGTTTTTCTGAGCAGTTGTCATTTTTCAGCCTGAAACACTTATTATAAAACATGTTCCTTGGGGAGTGTCAGAGCTCTACAGGTGTTATGCATGTAGGTAAAGTATTAAAGATTTTTTAAAAATCCTTTTCTCTGGATTATATTTGCTTTAGGCTTTTGTATTAAAAGAAGAACCCCAACCAAACCCTTCAACAAAGCTGTAAAAATGCAAGCAACGTCCTCTTTAAAGCCTTTGTATATACACACATCCACACACGCTCACTGTTGTTTTTCCTTGGCAGAGGGGCTGTGTCAGAACACACACAGTGGGCTGTGAGACATCCATTAGCTGGGTTGGTGTGCCTTTGAAAGTGTGAGAGGCGTTGGAGCCACATGAAACGGCTGCAGCTCGGGGGCAGAGCCAGCCCCGGGCTCCCTGCCAGCTTTTTTTTTGCCTTTCTGGAGCTATATCTTGAATGGAAGGTGGTGCTCTGCGTTGGGATGGATGCAACAGGGAACCTCTGTGCCTTGGGAAGGTCCTTGCTGTCTTCCTGAAGTTGTGTCTTGGTGAGGATGCTCTGTGTGTTTTACCCCTGTGAGAATGGAAAGGAGAAGCAGCCCAGATGTGAAATGTCCGTCCCCAACTCCGGCCGTGCTGCTGATCCGGGGATTGTCTCGGGTGTGGGATTGGTGCAGGAGCCTCCCCTGTCCCGTGGTGTGGGGCTGTGCGTGTGGCTGAGCCAGGGCAGGGGCAGGGACAGAGGCTGAGCATGGGAGGCCCTCACAGTACCCTGGCAAGACACAGCACAGGTCACATGTCCCATGTGCCTTCTCTTTCAGATTTCCCTGACTCAGGGGAAGAAGAAAATCCCTGCGCTTCAGGAAGGAGGAGTGTGAGGGAAGAGATGCTGGGGGTCTTGCTGCCAGCTGGAGGCGGGGTTGGGGGTAGCACAGGAAGGGGAAGGTGCAGGAATCTGGAGAAGTCCTCTAGCATCTGAGGGCCTGAGCTGCCAGCCCCAGTGAGGGCTCCCAGTGCCCCCTCTCCTGCTGCCAGGTGCCACCCGATGTCTTGGGCACCAAAAGTGCTGTGCCGGGCTCCCTGGTGCTGCAGGGATGAAACCCATTGCTGAGGAGGGAACTGTTCAAGCCCTTGAACATTTTTTGGTCCTGCCTGGTGCTCTCATGGCCCCATGGGAGCGTGGGATGGCTGGGAGGTCTGTGCCTTCCCCATGACTCCAGCCCTGGTGATCTTCCTGCCTATCCCAGCCTGCTCCAGTGGGTCTTCTCCCAGGGCAGGTGGTGTAAGAACCCCAGGAGAACCAGCCAGGTGGCTTTTGAAGGTGGCTCACACCCCCTGAGTTGGGACTGGGCAGTAGGTGAGATGATGGGGTATGTTAATCCATAATTAATGGCAGTGACACGGCCTGTGGGTTATTACAGGGTGAGCAGCGTGTGTGAGCTCTCAGGAGGGATTTGGGAGTGGGTCTGTCTGGTCATGTCCCTGAAGGGCACGGGGGGAGCTGAGCTAAATCCTGGCCTGAGTCCCCCTCCTCCGTGCATGGGGCATCCTGAGTGGGGGATGAGGCTGTGGCTTTGTCACAGCTCTGACCAGAGCCGGCTGTCCCCGGCCAGAGGCACTGCAGGGGTGGCCAGGAAGGGGTGTCCTGGGACAGGGCTCGCTGAGGGGCGAAGGCAAACGCCCCCACTGTGGCCAGGGGCTGCAGGGTGACACCAGAGGTGGGTTCAAAGCAGCAGAAATGCAGGATGTAACATGCAGGGAGTGGGGGGCACCCACGCTCTTGGGTGCAGGGCCCGGCACGGGGAGGCTCTGCACCCACGGCTGGGATGGGAGTTTGGGCCCGACACCGTTTTCCCCATGCCAAAATAATTTGGCAGATTGAACCCAGTTGGGGTGGCATGGGGATGTTGAATGAATCGGGGTTTCTTTGCTAAGTCTGCCTCGCACAGACTCCTCTCCTGGTGTGGACAGGATCCCTGTCTTCTTCTGCCAGTCAGAGGAAGACCCCTCAGAGATCTGATCAAATCCAATCCTGGTGAGATCCCTCCAAGTTTGGTCAGCAGGTCAGGTGCTGGGGGATCTCCTTCTGTGAGACAGGTGTGTTAGAGACATGCCCACGTCTCCAATCTGAAAATGACCAGCAGAGCTCATCCCCAGGGATGCCTTGTTTCCCCTTGCCATTTGTCCTTCTGGGAGCTAGGAAACGGTGAAATATGGAGTGGATTGGATCAGGTGAACTTGTTCTGAGACAAAAACCTCTGGGGTTGGAGATCCTTCTTTGGTACCTATAGGCTTGCTGTGAGGGCAGCTCCAGAGGGGCCTCGCTCAGGCAGAGCTCGGCTTTTCTCACCAGTTCGTGCAATGGAGGAGGATGCCAGACAGGCAGGCTGGAATCCAGGTGTTTCAAACCCACTCTGTCTGGAGAGGCAGTTAGAAGTTGAGCTTTGTCCTTGGCCAGATCCTGCTTTGATATGGGATCTTCTCCTTGGAGCCTAGGCATGGCCTTTGTGGAAGGGCTGGGGTTTGTGGGCTGTAGGGAGCTCTTAAGGCTCTGTATGAAGAGTGGTTTTCCAAAAACATCAGTATTGTTGGAGAAGCCACTTGTCCAAAGTGTCCCCATCCAGCCTCACCTAGCATTTGATACTTTCAGCATCTGCCCCTGGAACACCCAGTCAGTGACCAGGGGGCGTTGGATTTATTTTATCCATTCATCCCCATCCAACAAGACTCGTAGGTTGAATTCTCTCTCACATGTTAGATGCCTTCTTCGTTACTCAGAGCAGAAGCTGTGGCTGCCCCATCCCTGGAAGTATCCAAGGCCAGGTTGGACAGGGTTTGGAGCAACCTGTTCTAGTAGAAGGTGTCCCTGCCCATGGCAGGGGGTGGAATGAGTTAGGCTTTAAGGTCCCTTCCGACCCAAACCATTCTATGATTCTTCTGTAGATGCTCCTGTTCCCCCTTGGAGACCCATGGAAGCAATCAGGGTGATCTCCTTCACTCTGAGCCCGGGCTGAGCGAGCCCCTTCCCCACCACAGGTGTCATGCCTTGGCCGGTTATGATGGGTGTCATCATAGAATTGTTTAGTTGGAAAAGACCTCTTAGACTGTGGAGTCGAACCATTAACCCAGCACTGCCGTTTCCCATGGCTGAGCATCTCAGGAACGCCCAGTGGTGCCGGGGAGTAGGACAGGAGCTGCGGTGAGCAGGATAACCCTGCTGAGAATGCTGTCTGTGTGCTGGTAGAAGCCAGGCTCCGAGGTTGGGTGGCAGGCACCTCGGCACGGGAACCACGTCCCCGCTGTCCCCATCGGCATCTGCACAGCTCCGAGCGCAGGGGGCCGCGGTGCCGCAGCCGGAGCGACTGGGCTGCAGCATTGCGCTGGAAGAACTGCCCTGAAGAAAGTCACGGAAAACAATGGGAATTGTTCTCTGCCTTTGTTCCCTTTCCTTCCCGGATGTCGGAGGAGATGGAGCCGCGCTCGGCTGCCGGCGGGTGGGCAGAGCGAGCGTGGCTGCCGGCGCTCCCTCCTTGGCACCCGGGGAGCTGCCAAGCCCACCGCCCGCTCTGCCGCCTGCCGGCTCCTCCAGAGCCGGAATCATCGCTCGTAGAATAATTAAAGCTTGACACTCATATGAGTGAGAGAGAAAATTGGCCAGTGATTCTCTGTGTCAGGGGGCAGGAGGTTTTCTTATGGCTGCAGAGCAAAACGGTGCTAAAGCTGCTGTATGCTGCAGGGACCTCAGCCCATGATCACGGCCCGGATTTGCTGCCAGCACTGGGGAGGGGACTGTGGTGCCCACACCTTCCCAAGATGGGCGGTCTGAGGTAGGCTTGTGGCAGAGAAGTTGCTGACTGGTCCCTCACCTGGGAGCCATGGGACCATTTCGGTCCAAGCAGCACTGTGCTTCCCATTTTCTATCCCTGCCATCCTCAATGGGCACGAGCATGTGGGGGCAAATCCCTGGGTTTCCCTGCTGTGGCTCTTCGTGCCGCTTACCACCACCTGCCTGTTGAGAGCTGGTGCATGTGGTCACTGCCCAGATCAAAGGGCTACAGGCAAAGGCGGAGGAGGGTTTCCCCCAGCACTGCCAAGGGAGATTCCTCTCCCCATGCCAGAACCAGCCCTGAGGCTCAGGTGTTACTCCGAGGCAGCCTACGGAGAGAGATCATAGAATCAGAATCCCCAAATGGTTTGTGTTGGAAGGGATATTAAAGCTCATCTCGCTCCAATCCTCTGCCATGGGCAGGAACACCTTCCCCTAGCCCAGGTTGCTCCAAGCCTCATCCAACCTGGCCTTGAACATTTGCAGGGATGGAGAGTCCACAACATCTCTGGGCAACGCTCAGCACGGGGCACTTGGCATGGGGTTTGCCTGGCCAAGCTGACAGTTCCCCACACAGAGCCCCTAGGTGTACTTGTTCAGCCTGGTGAGCTGCTGATCCTGATGCAGGAAAGCTCCGATGTTTCCAAACCCCAAGCTGCTCTGCACAACCCCAGGCTGTTGGGACAAGAGCTGTCGCTGAAGGAGATGAAAGCACAGGCAGTAAGCATGGAACAGGAATGTTGCCTCCTTCCCCTTGGCCTCTGGAGCACTGTTCATTCCCTTTGCGGAGAGATCTCAGCTGAGCTCAAAGCCAAGCAGAATTTTCCCATTGCAGGTGGAGCAGGGGGTCCAGGCAGAGCTCCTGGATTGCCTGCACCACCACCAAGTGACCTGTGAGCCCCTTTCCTGCTCTTTTGCCTCCATGTAGACCTGAGAGCTACCATTCCCATAGTCGGCGTGCTCACGGCTGCCTGGGTTGGATGCCGTCCATCCATACAGAGCTGCCCTACTGGAAGGTGGTGAGTCTGGGGATCCTGCAGCTGCAGGGAGCTGGCTCAGCCTCTTCAACAGGTTTGGGCACACTGGGGGAAGGTGACAAAAATCAAACCAACTATATCAACAAGGGACAGGCAATAGTGAAGGGCTATTGGTCACAGAAAGGGGCAAACCGAGGGGAGATGCAGCTGTGGGTGCTGCACAGCCCCATCCGAAACAGCTCCAGTGTGGAAGCGTGGTCCCAAAGCCTGGCTTCCCTTGGACTGGCGAAAGTTAAGTGTCTGCTTTCTGGAGCCCTTTCAGAGCCTGCCAGCTCAGCTGCCATGTGTCCTCCAAATGCGGGGCAGGATGCTCAGCTTGCCCCTGGCTGCCTGGACGGGGACATGGGCTGCAGCCCACTGCCTGCTGCCGTGGCCAAAGCAGGCTGGGGGCTCCCGGCTCCTTCGCTCCCCGAGGCTGGCGGTGGGTGTGGGGACAGGGAGGGCTCTGGGACACGAGCGATGCTGGTGGCTCGCCACCTCCTGGCAGGGATTGCTCCCGAAGGCAGCTCCATGCTGGGAAGCTGGCAGCAGGACTTGCTGTGTTGGGGTGGCTTTGTGCTTGTTTTTGGTGGTTTTCCTAAAAACGGTGCCTTTTGCAATCCTCCCAGTCTTTCACAAAACTTTTCCTGGCAGAACCTCTCCAAAACTTCTGGGAATTCAGCTTTTGAAAGGCGTTGGGGTTAAAGACATTTGCGCTTCTGTACAATGCTGACAGGTTTCCTGCTGGGGAGATTTCTTGCCGGAACTCTGCTTTATGATGGTGGGCTGGATTCAGGGAGCTGAAGTTGCTCCAGGAAACACAGGGAAGATTTTCAGCCTGGGAGAAAGGGCAGGGGTGACAAAGGGAGGAGCCTTGGAAACGGCTGAGGATGGAGACCTCATCCCACCATCCTGGGGAAGGTGTTCCAGTGGCTGAACCCAAACTGTGGTTTGGGGAACTGCGATCTGGGATGTCGCTCTGAGAACAATTCCCCTCATCCCCTTCATAAGTGATCCCAAAGGGCTGATCTCCACCCTGCTGCTCACACAGGTGAGACCAGCTCTGTGTGCTCACCACTGACCTCCAGCTCTATCCCCATGGATGTGAGTGTGGCAGGCTCTGCTGGCCCTGCTGGTGCAGGCAGGAGAGTGGACAAAGGCTGGGGACACCATGAGATGGGCATTTGTCTGAGAGTTACTTATGGAGTCCCTCAAAGCTTTGCCCTTACTGATGCCTGCGCTGTGTTTTAGGGAAAAATACTTGACGAATTTAGAGGTCTTTTCCAACCTAAAGATTCTCTGATTATATACAGATGTCAGGAATAAAGACTGAAATGAATAAGGCATGAAGCCCTGAAACACGACTTTGTGTCTGCAAATAATAAGGAATGAGTTACAGCCTTGGAAGAGCAGGAACGTTCCCCCGTGTGCAGGGTCCAGCCGGTCCCTGGCGTCGATGAGGTGCCCTCCTTGCACCGTCCCCTTCGTGAAAGCTCTGCTTGCAGTGGATTGCCTACAGATGGGTTTCTCAACCTTTCCTAACCCAGGGATGGCCAAACCTTTCTGGTGAACATCCAAGGATCATTTTGTTCGGAGCCACCACATGGTTTTATTTATGTTCCATGTGAATTAGGCAAACGTCTCACTGTTTGTCTCTTTTATTTCATCCCCTCGTGCTTGCTGCTGCACATAGGAATGTGTGCCTGTGTGCTTAGGAACTATTTTGCAGACCACTTCCGACTGTCCTTGGGACACGGAGCAGGTCCTGGACGCAGTGTGGCGGCGGGGAGCGATGTGTCCCTGTCCTTACTTCACATCACAGCTCGGTTCCCCGGGCAGGGAGGAAAGCACCAGGCACTGCCCAAGCCACTCCACCACCTTCTGCCATGCCAGCATCCCCAGCCCAGCGATGGGGAAAACCCTCGAGGACCTTCAGCGTCCCTGTCCTCACCAGGAGACTGTTGATTAATGTGGCTGAACAGCAGCCTGAGCCCACCATGTCCTCCGTGCTCTTTGGTAGGGGCTTCAGTCCCTCCACCTCCTGCCTGGAAGTCCACAGATCTCCCTGCGTCTGGAGGGGACACCCACAGCTGTGTCCTTGGCTCTGAAGATGTCCCCACTGACTGTTTTTTTGGCCAAAAAAGCACTCAAAGGTGGCTGCATCCCCTTTGGAAAACCAATGGACTTGGAATCTCTGCCAGGACTTTCTCTCCCTCCCTGGACCCTCGCAGAGCCTCGGCAGGAGCCTTTCCCAAATCCATCCCCTGCTCAGGGCGGTGCTGCCAGCTCCCAAAGCCACACTTAACTTGACCCATGTGTGTAGCCCTGGGAAAAGTGGTGGCTCTGATTCTTATTTGTGATGCCTTCCCCAGTTCCAACCTGGTGGGAGTGTCCCCTCCAATGCACCACCTCTCTGCCAGACGTGCTTGGAACACCAGTCTGGGGTTCCAGTGAGGTGGCTGCTCCCAGTCCCAGCCCTGGTGGGTGTCCTCAAGTCTGTGGGGAGTATCAGGAGGGACCGCGCCTGTCAGGGGAGATGAGATGGTTTGTCCTCCTGCATCCCTTGGGTTCATCTCCAGCAGCTGCCATTTGGGACTCCCAGGTGCCATTCAGGGCCCCCAGCTGCCATTTGGGACCCCCAGGTTTGGTTATGGCTCTGCCATTGGACACCATCCCTAGCATGAGGGTGAGGATGATGAGGAGACAGCAGTGCCTCACCCCTGCAGCTCTCTCTTGCAGAGAGGTTAAGCTCTGTTCAAGCACGATCCTGGAAGAACCCTAATTTGGGGGACGCCCAAAGGGAGGCTGTTTGGAGAGGGGGAGCTCCACGCAGCCCCACTAGGGCTGTTGGACAGGCACAGAGCCACTCTCCAGGCTCTGGGACAGAGGAACCAACATTCTGGTGTCTTGGGGTTCGTGGGGTTCAGTACAGCTCCTCTTGGGATTTGGGACCGAGGTCTGTGCGTGGTGCTGCGCGCCACCATGGGTTGCACTCCTTGGGCTGCACTCTCAGTCCCAGCACGGCCGATTTCGGGGTGTGGACAGACTGGCAGCGAACACAGCCGCGGGTCCAGCTCTGGCTGTTCCTCGCTGACAAAACCCCCAGTTTGCAACACAATTTTTGGCGTTTGGTTCTCGCCATCCGCTTTCTATTCCAGCGCTCGCCTTGTGGGAAGGCTTTGGGGACGAGGAGGGTGGGAGCCTGTTTCAATTGTTTGGGGAATGGAAGAGACTCGTTTTGTGGCTGGAGGAGCCCAGCGGAGCTCACTGTGTGCAGGGAGCTTTCCCACTGCTGATGCTCCCCTTGGAACAGCAGAACCTGGAGGGTTTCTGAATTGGTGTCATTTTTGTGGCTGGCCCTTGGGGTGGAGCCTTGCCTGGGGCATGGGATGTGCATCACCTGCCTGGGACAATATTGGGAGAGAAATCGCAGGTTTTGGGATCTGGCTTATTTTTGGACATGGTGGTCCAGAGGGGCCAGAGGGTCTCGCATCCAATACAAGCTGAAAACCAATGCGTTTAGGGGCAGGAGGGTTCCCACCCAGGTATCTCCAGGCAGGGGCGAATCTCCCACCTACTCCCACGTGAGCCCAGGAAAATGAATCACCAAAAATGAAAGGAAGCAAAGAAAGCAAGCAAAAAAATAATGATTAAAAAATCCCTCCCTAAAGCCGCCTTCCAGAGGGTTGGGCAAAAGATAAAAGCCCTCGGAGGAGCCGGGACTCCTCCTCTCCCACCACCGACCTCTCATTTAAATGTCTGTGTGCAGGCTGCAGCCGGCACTGCCTCGGCGGCCGCCCCGGGAGACCCCCGCCAGCCCTCGGGGGCGATGCCCACGCAGAGCACCGGCAGAGAGCCGGGGCTGGGCAGCCTGCGGTGACACGGCCCCGGGGAGGACGGAGCGCTGCCGGGGTCTCCGGGGGGTCCCGCTGCGGAGCATGCGAGAGCCCCCGGGGCGCTGAGCCAGGGCAGGGACGAGTGGACAGCGGGGGGGTCCCAGTGGATGGACCCCCTAAAGCCAAGCCCCCGATGTCGGCGCCACTGCTGCTCTGGGTCGTTCTGCTGCGCTGGGCCAGCGGCGGGGGCTCCGTGCGGGGAGGCCGGGCGTGGCAGCACTGCACAGGTAGGAGCGAAGGGCGGGCGGGCTGCTCGGGTGTAAACCCTGCTGGGAAACGTGCTGGGACCGCTGTGCTCCCATGGGTGGGCTGCTGGCCACGCTGCCAGGGCAGACCCCAGAAGGCGTGCTCGGTTTTGAGGGGCATGCCGCATGTGGGTCAGCCTCTCGCTGGCAGCCCAGCCCCAGTATTTCTGTGCTCAGTGGCCGCTCAAGTGGGCCGAGTGACAGCGATGCCTCTGGATGCCACGGACAGCAGGATGTGGGGTCAGTCCTGTGCCTGCAGCCCCCACAATGCCAACCGGGGAGCAACCAGCCCTCTCGGAGATCTGGGGAGAGCTGTGTGTCTGTCCCTGTGGCAAAGCATTGTCCCAGGCTCTGCTGGAGGCGGAGGGGAGGGGAAGCACTGGAAGAAGGGGAAGAGAGCCATGAAGTCCCCTTGGAAAGTCCCTCCTGCCCCGGACTCTTCTGTGCTCTGACAGGCACCACCTCCGCCCTCCCGGCAGCCAAAATTCCCGTCCCACTGTCCCCAGCCGCGGAGCTGGCAGCTCCAGTGGCATTTCCGAGACGAGCCTGAGCCGAAGAGGATCCCCATGCCCTGGCTCTGCCGTCCCACCCCCATGCCTGTGCTGTGTGAGCAGCAAAGCCTGAGCTCAGTTTTTGGGGTTTCTTGGGCCCAGGCTCTGTGTGCTTAGGGCTTGTCCCAGTTTGGTGGTAACTGTATTTGCATTTTGTCACAGCCCAGATGATGTGAGAAGAAAAACTGAGAGATCGGAGAGTTTCTGCCCGCTGCCTTCTCCCCGAGGTGCTCCAACCTCTCTGGGAATGTCCCCACTGTCCCCAAGCAGCCCTGGCTTGGATCCTGGGGGTGCCAAGGGCCCAGCATCATCCTGGGCACCCCAGCATGAGGCCCCCTGACACCACTTGTGCTGCCCAAGCTGGGCTGGAGCACCCCAGCTGCTCTCCCAGCCTTAGGAAGTGATGGATGTGGGAGGCAGACTGGGATGCAGATCTTTGGATTTAGGGATTTGGGTTTGGTCTCAGGACTTGGCCCCTTCCTGGCTCACAACCTCCAGCCGCAGCTGAGCTCTCCCCCAGCTCATCCTCACTGTCTCAGGGGTAACTGGGGGCTCCTAAACCGCTCTGCAAATCCAAGCCTGAGTTCAGCTTGTACTTTTTGCTGGGAAAAACAGGAACTGGCCGTTCCCTGAGCGATGCATTTCTGAAATAAGCTGTTCCAGTTAAAACTCCCCCACCAAGACTTTGCTTTAGGAACAGCTTAAACCAGCGGTGGGGCGGGCAGGGGGCACACGGAGCTGCCAGGGCGGGAAGGACCTCACTGATCTCCCTGCTCTGGGCTGGATGGAGCCACATGAGCAGATTCCTCCTTGCTCCTGCCCACCTGGAACTGGGCTGGCCAGGCGTGTCGGGAGGAAGCGCTTTCCTTCTCCAGCTGGTTTGGATTCAGAAACACAGCCCAGCCTTGCTGCCAGCTCCCTCCTTCCCAGCTCTCCCGCTGTGCCCCAGCAGCCCGGATTTATTAGTACAAATTGGAGCTAAAAGCCAGGTCTCAGCGGGATGAGACGGAATCAGGGATGTTTTAGTGTAGCCAAGAGCTGCTTCATCTCTTGGGCATCATCTCCTTTCTCTACCAGCAAAGCATTCAAAAATGAGAACAGGAGGGTCCAAGGCCAGGAAGGTCAGAGAAGTCCCCACGAACCTTCCCGTGCCGAGATGTTGTTCCTGGCACTGTCCTGTGGCGTGGCACCTCGTGGTGCTTTTGTGCTGTGTGTTCTCACCGGGGCGATGCCCTGGGGCTGGGCACGGCGTTTTCTTCTCTGGGGAGAGGGTAATTATTTATAATGAGCGGTTTTGGTGCCTGCTGGGAGAGTGCGTGTGCATGTGTGCAATTAGGGCTGGGCTGGGAGAGCCTGAACCAGGGCTGCAGGGGCAGAGCTGTCCCCAGTGCCCTGTGGACAGAGATGGGGACGGGTGGCTGCCCCGCGAGCAAATCTGTGCCACCGGATCCCTGCCTGCTCTCCTGGCTCCGGCTGCGGTTGCCGATGGCTGGCAGGTCCCAGCTCCAGTGTCAGCATTCAGAGCTGCAGCAGCGAGATGGTTCTGCACACTTGGTGTTCCTGCTGTGGCGATGGAGATGCCAACCTCGTGTCTGAACGGCAAATGTTGCCTCTGGCCCTGGATCAGGGGCTCGGGGCAGATCAGGGGGTACCGCGGCACGCCAGGCCGTGCTGCTGCTGCGGAGCAGCTCAGCCAGCGCTGCGGTACCCGCACCCCGCGGCGGGACAGGGTGCGATGCCTTCCCCCGTGGCGACGTGCTCTGTCTCTCGGCACAGACCTGCGGCCGCTGGACATCCTGTCGGAGGCGGTGCCGGCCGGGGGGCTGGCCCGCGGCATGCGGGTGTTCCAGGTGCAGGGGGTGCGCGGCTTCCAGCTCTCCGCCTCGCGGCCCCGCGCCCTGGGCTTCCCGGCCTCGCGGCTCTTCATCCACTGCGACCGCTTCCCCGAGGAGTTCTCCATCATCGTCACGCTGCGGGCGCTGCGCGTCCCCGCCAAGGTAAGCGCGGCCGGCGGGCACGGCGCGGGCACGGCCCGGCCCCGCAGGTGAGAGCCCGTCCGTCCCGCAGAGGAACGAGTACATCTTCACGCTGATGCTGGAGGAGAGCCCCAGCGTGCTGGTGGGGCTGCGCTACGCCCCCGACAAGCTGCACTTCCTCTTCTGGAGCCAGGAGCGCGCCGGCGGCTGGCAGACCCGCGTCACCTTCCCCAACGTGTCCCTCTCCGACAACCAGTGGCACACGCTCGTCCTGGCTGTCTCCGGCCAGTCCTTCTCCTTGACGGTGGACTGCAGCATCCCCAAGGATGTGTAGGTTGGGGGCGGCGGTGGGGGTCTCGGCAGGGTGGGGAGGGGGATGTCCCTCCCCCAGCGTCTCCTCCGGCCACCAGCAGATGCTGTGAAGTTGTCCCCTGCCTCTTCTCTGCCCATCCCCAGGGTGATGGAGACACCATTCCCAGCCTCGCTGTCGGTGAGGAGGGCCAGCTTCTACCTGGGCAACAGGCGGAGAAGGAAGGGCGTGTTCACGGTAGGTGCCCCGTGGTGTGGGGTGTCCTGGGGTACCCAGGTGTGCCCAGGGGTGCTCGTGGTGGCTGTGGAATGACCCACAGCCCTCTCTCAGTCCCCATGGCAGGCCTTGGGCCATGGCACAGGAAGCAGAGGTGGCTGTGGGTCCTTCCCATGTGGAGGCGGTGAAAGGCAGCTGCAGCTCCGAGCCCCATGCCAATGCTCCCCTCACATTTCGATTGCCCCAGCTGGGCATCTGGGATCTGATAAATGTGCATGAATCCCACGGACAGTTCTGCATCCCAGGAGGGAGGGCAACAAGCAGAAGTCAGGCAGGGAATCCAAGGCATGAATTCCCTGCAGTTCCCATTCTGTGATCTGGCTGGACTTGGTCTCCATCCCTCTGCTCCCGCTTTCCCAGGGCCTGCTGAGACAGCTTGTCCTGCTGCCAGGAGCCGATGCCACCCCTCGGATATGCCACGCTGTGAACTTCAAAGTAGCAACGCTCTCTGTCCCCGCTGTCCTCCAGGATGTCCCTGCGAAGCCAGTGAGCAACGAGGTGCTCAAATACCCCTACGGTCAGTGCCCCATGGTCAGTGCTCCCATGGTCAGTGCCCCCATGGTCAGTGCCCCCATGGTCAGTGCCCTCTGGCACAGGCTCTGTTGGCCGCCTCTGTGAGAAGGGTCTTTGCATGGGGCTGGCAACGAAGCAGGAGCAGAGGAGAAGAGCATGTTCCCAGCACCCTCTGTTTCTCAATGTGTGTGTGTGTTGGGATCCCTGTCCAAAACCTCCCTGAAAAGACGGGGTGGCCCTGCCTGGGTCCCTTGGCAGAGCTGAGTTCGTCTAAGTGGCCCCACACGGGCTTTTCCCAGCCTTGTGCTTCCCAGATTTGTGCTGGGATTCCATTTCCCCCCCTGCCTGGTGTCCATCATCAGGATGAGACCAGGACATTTGCCCCTCCTGCCTCTCTGCTCCTCTGCTGTGTGTGCTAAGAGGCTGCTGCCTCACTCCTCTCCGTGCCCAGAGACCGACATGAAGGTGACCCTGGGGGCCCGTCCGCGCTGCATCAAGCAGGAGAAGGCGCAGTTCTGGTTCAACGCCTCCCGACGAGGGCTGTACCTCTGCAACGGCAGCACCTGGCTCTCCATGCTGGAAGGTACTGGTAGGGAGGGAAGGAGACCCTTGCAGCAGAGCAGGAGCTGAGATTTGCCCTTGAGACCACTTTGGGATGGAATCAGCAGCAGAGTGAGGGGCTGGGGGATCCCCCTTTCTCTCCCCTGCTTGGCCCGGCTTTGCTTTGCTCTTGGTGCCCACAAAACTTCCAGAGCATCTCTGGATTCAAGTGCCTCTGTGGTCCCTCCACCTTCTCCACATTATCTGTTCCTGCTGGGGATTTTCTGGGCAGGCTGAGATCCTGACCTGTCTGAGCAGGACAGCTCACCCCATGGAGAGCCATGCTCAGGGAGTTGGGGTGCTCCCTTCTGTGGGTTTCCAAAGGCACTGGTGCTCCTGGTGCTGAAGCATTTGTGGGATGGATGAGGGGAAACAAAGAGACCCGTCAGCTGCCAGAAATACTGGGGGGAGATTGGGAGTGTGGCAGACACAGGTCTCAATGTCATCCAAGCTCTGGTGGGACACTTTGTAAGGAAAACAGTGGGAGTACCAAGGTGGAAAAGGCAACCAGAGCCTGGCTTGGATGAGTGTTCTTCAACGATGACATGGATTTCATCCACTGGCACTCTCCCACTCACTGGAGGCTGTGTGCCCAGGATCCCTGGAGAGGACATGGAGGATGGGATATGGCCCTAACTGAACTGTCCTTCCCTTCCCTCCTCTCCCAGCATTTTTCTTCTGCTGATGCCCACAGGGTGGGTTTGGATGAGCCGTTTGTTCCCCGCAGGAGCTAGCAGTGACTGGACCCCCTATCCTTCCCTACCTCTGAAATCATCAGGATTGGCACTGTGTCCTCATTTCCCGAAGGAGAACTCCTGCTGGGATCTTAGTGACCTGTGCCCCTCAGTGCCACCAGCACTGGCCCTTCTCCTGCCATTTGTCCCTCCCAGTGCCCATACATCTGCCATTGGGGCCACTCTGGAGGTTTCTGCTCCAATTTCTGGCAGTAATTCTCTCTTAGTCTTCTCTAACCTCTCCTCCTGTCATCTCTTCCTTGTTCTCTTGAGGATAAATATATCCAAGCGATAGAAATCCGTGGCATGGGGTTCTTTCCTGTTCCCAAAGGACACACTCTGCTCTATGCTGGAGAGCAGGCAGGGCTGGAAGTGCTGCTCATCGAGGTGGAGTCAGCCTCTTACCAAGCCTTGGTTTGGCCCTTCACCCCCAGTGACACCAGGACCTTCATTTGCCGCACAAAGCTCTGCACAGCAGCAAGTGCCACCGAGCCAGCCCTCAGGGGGCCCCTGTCCGGCTAAAATCACCCAGTTTTAACCTCATCCCTCTCTTTTGTGGGCTGCCAGTCCAGCACAGGCTGGACTACGTGGAGGAATACCAGAACCTGGTGACCAACTCGGAGACGATGGGCGTTGAGGTCTTCACCATCCCAAAGGTGGGACTGTTCGCAGCCACGGCCAACCGGGTCACGCCCCCGGGATCGGCCATCTACAGGTGGACCGACGGGAAGTTCGTGCACTACCAGAACATCCCCACCTACCAAGCTCAGTCCTGGAAGTATTTCACCATTGGGAAGAAGGTGAGTCTGCCAGGAAGGTGCCCCCATGTTTCAGGATATCAAATTGCAGTTGTCCAACCCTGGCTTCTCTGAAGCCCGGTGTCCTGGGCGTGGGTTAGGGGTGAATCTCTCTCTCTGCTGTCTTTGATGGGGTCGTGCTGGTACACATCACCCGGGGCTCTCCGGGGTCTGCTGGCTCATCTGTGGCCTGTCTGGGTGTTTATTATGTTGCTGAGACACAGCTACATCCACCCAGGCCATTGCCAGCACCTGGTACAGTAGGTAACTGCTACCTGTGGTCTTAAAGAGCCAGCAGAGCCTGCAGTTCCCTCTTGAAATCCACTGAGTCCAACCTGCTGCATTTTTAAACTCGCTTGCTTTTAAATTATTCCAGGACTTCGGAGCCCCCTCTCCTCCCCTGGGCAATCTGCCCTGGGACTTGAGCAGAGAATCTCCTGGTTCCTCTCCCTGGGAAGCTACTTAGCACTTTGGAGGAGCCCCAGGAAAGCCATCTGCTGAGAGCCAGCTCTGTGCAGGGCTCCCAGGGAAGCTGGGATTGCTCTCCCTCTGTAGTGACCCATCCTGGCTTTGTCCCCAGGGTGACTGCAGGGCTCCCCCATTGCCAGCCACGTGCTCCAGGGTACAGAGGGGCGGGCAAAACTTCTGCCTCCAGGCTTGGTGACACCGACAGCCCTGCTGGCTGGGTACAAACAGGCCATGTCCCCTGTTGGTGGCGGTGGGAACTGATGCTGGGCACCATCTCTGAAAGGGGACGTGGTGGTGGGGACTGTCCCTGATGCTGGGGTTCTGCTGAAGGCCTGAAAGTGCAGCTGTGTCGTAGCGCTGGCTTCGGGCAGGGAATGTGCTGGGAATGTCACTCCAGCTGCACCCTCACAGGCAGGAGATGGGAACTCTGAGGAGTCTCAAGGTGGTTCCCATCAGCTTGGCGCGTTTCTTCATGGAGGTGGTGGCCAAAGGGGTGCTACACCAGCAGCACCTCCAGCACTGGTGATTCCAGTAGCCCAGGTTCCCCTCACACGGGGCGGGTGGGATGCACCTCGCTCCTGCACTGGGATCTGCTGCTGCTCCGCCGGGCTGGGGGCTCCTGGTGGTCCCTGTCACTGCAGGCCAGGGGACTTGAGACTCCTGGGTTGTGGGGCTGGATCCAGGTGTTCCTCTTCCCACTGAAGCTGCTTCTGGAGATGCCCCAAAGGGGCTCCCTGGACTGGTGCTTGCAGAGAGAGCAGAGCTGGGGATTCACCTTCTGTGAGGGGACAGGGGGACCCAGCACAGTCCTGTCCTCTGGGGTGGCCACTCCTTGGCTGAACAAAGCCCCAGGCTGGTGCTGACAGGGTCCTGTGCAGGCCAGGAGGCAGGAGACATCCCCACTGATTCTTTCCTCTTTGTGGGCTGTGGCCCTGTGCCTCTGTGGCCCAAACTGGGGCAAAATCTCTGCTGCTCCATCTGAAGGACACTGGAGTGGCACAGAGCTGTCATGACAGAGCTTGGATGTGCTCTTGGCCACCTCTGCTGCACCACACTTGTCTCTTACAGTTGCCATGGGGGTTTCTTGGTCTGGAAGATGTGTTGTCTCAGGGAATAGCTATCATCATTGCTATTGTTATCATTATCATACCTGTCTTTTCTTGTTCTGAACCACCTTTCCTTACACGAGGGCTTGTGAGCTGAGCCTCCCTCCTTCCCCAGGGCATTTCGTGTCCATGCTCCCCATGCCTGGGGCTGGAGGGACATGAGTGGAGACAGCTCAGCTCTCCCTCCCCCTGTCTAAGAGGCTGCTGGCTGCCACTTGTGCCCCTGCCATGGGCAAAGACCCCCACAGGCCACTGGGTCCCTGTCCCCTCTTTGTGTTTCTTGGGGACTACTCAGGGACCCCAGCCAGGGCCACCTTGTCCCACACCAGCCACCTCCACCCCTTGCCCTCCATGCCACCTCCCCCTGCGTTTTCTTGTCCCTGCTCCTTTGAGAGGAGAAAACCAAGCTGTCCTGGCTTTTCCTCTTCCAGATCTTCCTGGCAGTGGCGAATTTTGAGCAGAACGAGAGGGGTCAGGAGTTCTCTGTAATATACAAGTGGAGCCGCAGGAAAGCGA
Organism: Ifrita kowaldi; assembly: GCA_013398055.1. Lineage (NCBI taxonomy): Eukaryota > Metazoa > Chordata > Aves > Passeriformes > Cinclosomatidae > Ifrita > Ifrita kowaldi. Next base: position 41,520 of record VZRS01006151.1, read on the forward strand.
AGTTCATCACCTACCAGAGGATCACCACACACAGCGCCCGGGACTGGGAGGCCTTTGTCATCGAGGGAGAGGCTTTCCTCGCTGTGGTCAACCACAGAGAAGGTACCCAGCCCTCAATGTTCCCTCCAGGCCCTGGGGTGATGTGTGAGAGCCTGGCAGGTGCCCTGCTCAGAGCATGGTCCCTGTGCATGCTCTGGTGGAGCAGAGTGCAGGGCAATGCCAGGGATGTGTGCCCACAGCTGTGAGCCCGGGGTTCCTCAGGACGCCCCAAGCCTTGCAGAGGAGAGAAAAGCCCTTGAGGAAGTGGCTGACACAGCCACCCTCTGGGTTTCTGACTGCAGGGGACAAGGACAGGAGTGGAGTCAGTGTCTGTGCTGAATCTCTCTGCTTCTTTTCATTTCTATCCCCAATACATCACCTGGTAGCACCTCAGGCTGAGCCTTTTGTGAAGCCAGATCCCTGTGGGCACACAGGAAACTGAGTGAGAGCCTGCTGACATCCCTCCCTGGGTACCCTGCAGACGTGATGCAGCCTCATTCCCCTCCCGGGCCGTGAGTTGTTCTGGGCTGGGATGTGCACCCCTGGCTGCAGAGGATGAACGGGTTGATAGCACAGTCCTGGCTCTCTGGGCTGCTCCCAGCTGGGTGCAGATGATGGGCCAGTGGGCTCCTTCCCTGCCATCAGGGCTGGCTCAGGGGGCATCAGCTCCTCTGGCACCAGGCTCAGAGCAGGCTCAGGCTGCTCGGGCACCTGTGAGCTGGGCTGGAAACTCCCTGTGCTGCCTGTTGGGCTCCATCAGGAACAATTTGGGTGAGACCTGCCCTCGTGGCAGTGTGGTCCCTTTGGCAGCCATGCACATCACGCAGGGGCCAGGACCATCGTGGCTAAGCCAAACTGGGGATGTTTCCCTTAGAGGGGGCTGGAGGCTCAGTCCCTGAGGAGCTGCCACGTATCCCTGTGGCCATTCCCTCTCTTCCTGCAGCCTTTCTTTGCCCAAGTCCCTGTTGCAATGAGGATTTAAAGGCAGCTGGGTCCCACACAGGCATGAGGTTGAGAAGCTCAAGCAGAGCCCAAGAGCTGAATGGAGCTCGTGCTTTAGGGCTGGGGGGAAGCCCCCACTGTCAGGAGCTTAGGGACACAGCTGGGACTGGCCCCACTACACAGGGCCACCCTGTGGGACAGCCAGCAGAGCTCATCCACCCTGGGATGCTGGCACAGTGCCTCTGGAGTGCTGCTTGTGTGGGGATGAAGCACCTGCCTGTCCCTCCTCTGTCAGGGCTGCCACAAAGCTGCCACCGTGCACTGGGGACAAGCTGTTGGTGTGTTCCATGGGATGGAGGCTCTAGGAATGGAGACACTAGATAGGGATGGAGGGGGTCTCTAGGTAGGGATGGAGGCTGTAGAATCTCTTTGGCTGCTTCTTGGGGAGCAACAGGTCGCTTGCAAACAGCCTTGTGAGCTGCTGGCAAATATTCACGTAGCTGAGCCTGTTTCTGGGTCTTGTTTCTCTCACAAAGCAGGAATTGCTTTCCCTCACGGTGCACATCTGTCCATCTGTCTCCCCCAGGGAACAACCACAATATAGACAGTGTGATATACAGGTGGAACCCCAGGACAGGGCTGTTTGAAACTAACCAGACCATTCCTACCTCTGGAGCCTACGACTGGGAATTTTTCACCATCGGACCATATTCCTTCCTGGCGGTAGCTAACACGTTCAATGGCACGTCCACCAAGATCTACTCACACATCTATATCTGGCTCAGTGGCTCTTTCCAGCTCTTCCAGTCTATCCTGGTAAGGCTTGGCCACTGCTCCTCAGTCCCTGCTCTGTGTTTAGGCAGGGCAGCCACATCCACCTTCTCATGGCCTCCTTCCCCACAGACATTCGGTGCTGCCGACTGGGAGGTTTTTCGTATTGGGGACAGAGTTTTTCTGGCTGTTGCCAACAGCCACAGCTATGACAGCGGGATGCCAGCACCCTCCAACTTCTACGCCATCAACTCCTCCATCTATGAGCTGAACATCACAGCCCAGATGTTTGTTAAATTCCAGGACCTTCTCACCTACAGGTACCTGTGCAAGGACTCAGGGTGCTCCTCGGTCCAAGTCCTTCCCCTGAGCAACCCAGAGGTCTCATAGAATCCCAGACTGGTTTGGGTGGGAAGGGACCTTAAAGCCCATCCAGTCCCACCCCTGCCATGGCCAGGGACACCTTCCACTATCCCAGGCTGCTCCAAGCCCTGTCCAACCTGGCCTTGGACACTTCCAGGGATCCAGGGGCAGCCACAGCTTCTCTGGGCACCCTGTGCCAGGGCCTCCCCTCTTTTAGTTTAAAACTGTACCCGCTTGTCTCCTGGAGGGTTCCTGCAGGCTTCACATTCCCAGGGACTGAGACTGGTGGGGAGGGCGATGGGTGATGGCTCCTTGGCACCAAATCCCGGTGGGGGCTGGGAGAAGGCCCTAGATTTGGGAATGAGGGTGGATTTCTTTCAGGAGCGGTCCGGGAAGAGCAGGGTTTTGTGTGTGTCATCAGGGTGTCAGAGATTGGGGTGGGGTGGGCTCAGCCCCATGGACGCACAGCCCCTCCTTCAACTGGCCACACGGGGGTCACCTCACCTGCCCCTCTGCTGCTTTCATCCCCAGTGCCCTGGACTGGGAGTTCTTCTCGGTGGGAGACGACTCTTTTCTGGTGGTAGCAAACTCCTTCGATGGCTTCACCTTCTCCGTTAACAGCATCATCTACAGGTACTGCCGAGGGCAGGCCTGGGGGCTCGGGGGCTGTTCCCAGCAGGAACGACCCTGCCTGGGCACAGCCTGCTGCATCTGCCCGGGGAGGATGGATAGGATCGATCCCTGTTCTCAGGCAGGAGTGGGAAGCCCCAGTGAGGGACATCCCGCAGCAGGGAGATGGGAGATGCCAGCCCCACGGCTCAGCTTCCCTGCCCTTCCCAGGTGCCCAGCCCATGCCCCAGGAGCTAACTGCCTTCCCTGTGCAGGTGGCAAGGCTACGAAGGCTTTGTGGCAGCTCACCACCTCCCCACCGTGGGCTGTAGAGACTGGGAGGCGTTTCACACTGCTGAGGGCTCCTACCTGTTCTACTCCAGCGCCAAGGAGCCGCTTTCCAAGGTGCTCAAGCTGAAAACCACCTGAGGCGGCTGAGACGCGCTCAGCTCATCGCCAGCACCAGGGCAAGCTGGGCATCCGAGGAGATGGACCACAGAGCCCAGGAATGGCTGCAGCATCAGCTGGGCAGTGGCTGGCTGTACGCTCTGCAGGAAGGGAGGAGGAGGAGGAGGAGAGCAGAGCTCCAGGGCTCCCTGCAGCCTTGTCCAGGGGCTGGCAAAGGGGCTGTTTCTCCTGGGAAAGCTCTGCCACCATGCCCCAGAGCCACGTCCTACCCAAGGCTCCTGGAGCCCAGGTGCATCCCCTGGCTTACCAGGACCATGACGCTTGGCAATTTCCAGTCCCCTGGAGGGACCCAGAGCTGCCAGCAGCTGTGGCCAAAGCTTGCACAAAGCCAGGGAAGGAAGAGATGGAGCAGAGCATGAGCTGCTGGGGTGGGTGCATGGCAGAGGGGAGTAAACCTGTGAGAAATTGCAGAAAAAGGTGGGTCCAGGCTTGGCTCTGTCTGCCTGGGGCTGTGATGTTCCTGAGGACCATCTGGTTTGACATCACAGCCATTCCTCATGTCATCTTTGCTGGCCTCACCATCCCATGCCACTGCCACGAGTGCCTGCCCACCCTCCCACTCTGCCATGGCTGGTTTGGGTCTCCCTCAACGAGTGTCATGTGTGTTGTACAGACCTGCTGGTGTTCTCGAGGAGCAGTGCTGGTCCTTGCTGGTCTGTGCACCTTTGCGTGGGGTTGGCGACTCCTGACAAAACCTGCTTTGCATTTGGCCCAATCCAGCTACCACGGGCATGGGAAAAACTGCAAAACTGCTTCAGGTGAAACTGTGGCCTCTTTTCTTTCCCTCGCCTTTGCTGGGGGACTCTTTTGCTTAACCAGAGCTCTAATAAACTGTGTGCACCCAGCCTTTCTCCCACACGAGTAACCAAGCTGCTCTGCCCATGGCAGAGGCATCCCTTCACCCAGCAAGTCACCCCCAAATGTCCATGGCCGTCGGTGGCCCGGCGAGGACGAGGTGGCCCTGAGCACAGCAATGTGCCAGGGTGAGGGTGCCCCTCTGTTCCCCCCACCCAGGACCCACTGCCTCGCCTGAGTGTCCCAGAGCATCTCCCAGCCTTCCCCAGAGCCAGGTTTCCTGCTAAGCTGGGCCACCCACCCCGGCACTGGGGAGCACTCAGGAGGTTCCAGCCGCATCAAGAAGGGCCGGCGGGTCACAGCCTGAGCCTTCCCAGGGTCCAGACCTGCAGGGTGAGCCTCTGCATCCCTCCCTCCTCTCCCTGTTCAGTGCAGCTGCAGCTGGCTCTGCCAGGAAGGACCATTTCTCCCTTGTGAGAAAAGGCAGAATTTGATTTGCTTCCATCACTGAGCTGTGAGCAGCAACTCTAATTCAGCCCTGAGGAAGGGCAAGGTAAGGCGAGATAAGGCAAGACCAGATGTATTTGGGCAGCTGGTCCCTGCTCGAGGCAGGCTCAGCTGAGGGTGGAGGGGTTGGCACCTAATGGGAGTTGTGCTGGTACATTGAATTTAGGTGGGTGTGCTTTGGGAGAGATTGAATTGGAACAAGCCCCCCAGGCACCACGAGCACCACCACCCTCCCTGGACACTGAGCTCCCAGTGCATCACAAACCCTGAGGGCTTTTCCTAAGTGCAGGGCTTTATTGAGGAAACAAGGGAAAAAAAGGTTTTGGAGTTCCCCCCGGGTTGCTGGAGGCAGGCAGAGGCTGACAAGATACCGCGGGGCCTTGGGGAGGATGTCCTGCCCTCAGCAAGGCTGGTCCCTCACTGAAGCCAGGACAGGGTGACCCCTCTGCAGTGACCCTCTGCACCCCAGGGACCTCCTGGCCCCATAACCCGTCTCTCTCCCCATCTCTCCATGCCAGGGACTTGCTCTGTCCAAACCACAGGCATGTGACTGGGGCTGCATTCCCTGCGAGCCCAGCTCTGGTAGGGAGAAAGGGTCTGGCTGGGGATGTTCACCCCCAGGAACCTGATCTCCAAGGACAGGCCTGCCTGGCATGTCCCTGGCATCCCTCCCCCATGTCGCTTGCTCACGCTCAGTCCGGTGTCGCTGGGGAGGGGAGGTTGGTGGCACTTGTCTGAAGAAAGCACTGGAGAACCCCACCAGGAAGCTTTGATGCCCACCAGGTGGCCGCTGGCTCCCTGCAAAGAAGCTGGAGGGTGGCACCCCAGCCCTGCACTACAGGGCGGTGCTGGTGGTCTCTGCGTGGGCCTGGGTGCTCGGCAGTGGCTTCAGGTGATCCCCGTGCCTGCAGGCGTCCTCCCGGTTGTGCCGCACGTAGCAGATCACGTAGACGATGACCATGGCGAACCAGCCGAACATGGTGATGAACATGGCCACGTCCATGGTCCTCTGGCGCACGCTGCAGAAGTTGACGCCGGCATCCAGGACCTGCAGCAGCGGCTTGCCCACGTACTCCTCCCGCGGGGCCGTGTGGCAGGTGATGTCCTGGACGGAGTCAGGGTCCAGCCGTGCCTCCCACAGCACCTCCTGCAAGGCACACTCGCAGTGCCAAGGGTTGTTGGCCAGCCGGAGCTTGGCATTGAGTGCCAGCAGGGCCTCCTTGGGAATGCTGCGGATGCGGTTGCTGGAGAGGTCGAGGGTCCGCAGCCCGGCTGCCACCCCTTTGAAAGCTGCCCTGTCGATCTTCTCAATGGCATTCCTGGAGAGGTCAATTTCCTCCAGGTGGGACAGGTGCCTGAAGGCGTTGCTGGGGATCCTGGTTATGCTGTTGGCATCCAGCTTGAGGAACACCGCGTCTCTGGGGATGTCCTTGGGGATCTCCTCCAGGTGCCGGGAGCTGCAGAGCACAGCCTTCGCCCCGGCCCGCTCCGTGCACTGGCAGCTGGGGGGGCAGGAGCTGCCCCAGGGGATGCAGAGCAGGAGGCAGAAGAAAGCCTGGGCCACACTGGTGGCTGGCATGGTGGTGGTGAGGGTTATCTTGGAGCCAGCCAGCTCAGCATGGCTGCTGGCAGCTCCCTGGGGGTGGCAGCAGCTCCTGGGCAGCAGGACGGCCCCTCGGTGTTCCTGCAAGGCCTCTCCCATCACCGAAGGGAAGCTGTGGGTGGAGGGGATATGACACGGCATTATTTCCTGGAACACAGGGTATGGCTCATGTATGATGTGCCCTGGCAAAGGGGTGAGAGGCTGGGCTCGGGAGACCAGAAAACAAGGGTGGAGTGGCACTGGCTATCTTTTCCAGGGCAGCTTGATTTGGTTAAATTAGAAATAGAGAGATTGAAACCCCAGCTCCCCCACCCCTATCCTTGCAGAGACCACCCAGGTGGACAAAGGGAGCGGCAGGATGGAGGTGTGGAGATGGGCCTGGGAGCCTCTGCCCCATCCTGCTACCAGTTTCCAGGGGGATGCGGTAGTTTGCTGCTGGAGAACAGCAGCAGTAAAATCCTACCTCACCAGCCCTGAGTGTTTAAAAAAAAATGATGAGTCAGACTCTAAGGATCATCAGACTGACTTAATCACCATCAGGATTTTAAATAACAAGATGTGGAGCTCTTTCCCTTTCCCTTCCCTTCTGGTCTGTGAGTTGGTACAAGTGATGTTTCCAAGGGCTTCACCAGAGAAGTGTTCGGAGGTGAGTTTGCTTCTTAAAGTAAACAGAGTATGGTTTGATAGCCTGGCTCTGGGGTTGGGAGGTGAAGAGAGGAGCCACTGCCTAGCACAGTAAAAGTGGTGATGTAGGAACCCCAAAGGACACCCCAGTGCTGCCAGGGGCGAGGCAGGAAGTGAAGCAGGTGGGACACCTTTCCTCTGCCTTTGGTGCTGCTCACAGCCCTCCTGCTGCCTTGGCCAGCCTGGGAGAAGAGATCCCCATGGACGGGAGATGTGGGAGGCCATGGGAACCTTTCTCATGGGAATTAAATGGCCCATGTGATGTCATTATGGGCACCAAGTTGTTGTCCCTCTGGTACCAGCACCCTTCTGCTAATGGCATTCCGCTGGTAACAGCAGCGTCCCTCAGGTGTGCCCATCCTCAGGGTACCACAGAGGATGCTCACACCCGAGGGATGCTCCTACCTGAAAGATGCTGTCTGTCTGTAGCTTTGCCCGCGGCCCTGCCCAGAGCTGTGGATTCTGCCCCAGGAGATGAAGTTGAGCTCCCCGGGAATCCTTCTGGTCCTGCAAAAGCTACCGGGCTCTGACAGCTCTGGCAGCTCCGTCTCTCCGGGGGAACGAGGACGGGTTATGCGATGCCGGTTCCCACCGCGTGGAAGGGCTCCGAGGGGCTCTCAGGACTCGCAGCCTCCCCGGACCCCGGAGGTGTGCGGGGGTGATGCCTCGGCCCGCCCTCCTGCCCTGCCCGGGGGCCGGGGAGCCGGGACCCCTCCGCGCAGCACGACCGACCCCCACCGCCCCCCGCTGCCCCGGCGCCCGGGGGTCCCTTACCGGCTCGGCCAGGGCGGCTGTGCTTGGCTCCGGCTGCGGCCGTAGGTGCGGTGCGGGTGCGGTGCTGCGCGGGTGCTGTGCGCGGTGCGGGTGCGGTGCGCGGTGGGATTTTTGGGGGTGTTCTGNTGGGACAGCCGGGCAGCACCCCCACGGGGCTGCGGGAGGGTGGCCGCCTGGAGCCCCGATGTGCAGAAATTAAGTGCTGCTAAAGAGATTTCAGCAATTTTTCCGGGCTGCGGGTCTAGAGGCTTCATCAGCTGCTGTACGGCACGATCTTCCCTCCCCGGCCATGCCCCGGCCTGCACCTCTCCGGGCCCGCGTGGGCTCTCAGGAGATGGTCTCCTGTCTCTCTCGGTGACGGGAGGCCAGGAGCAGACATGGAACAGACCAGGAGCAATGGGAGAAGGTGCTGTGCTATCACTTCGGGGCACAGCTCCCATACCAGCTCTAAACGGGTCCTCTCCAGCACCCTGGTCTGCTGCAGGGTGTTCCTGCCCATGGCAGGGGGCTTGGAATGAAATGATCATTAAAGTCCCTTCCAACCCAAACCATTCTGTGATTCAGCCATCACTGGGGGTCAGTCTACAGGCAAAGTGAGTTTGCACGACAAGGTTGGGGTGGGAATTGGGCTCATCCTGGAGGTGAGCTCCAAGCGTGGCCTCCACAAACAGCCTGCATGGCCTCCGGGAGCAGCCCCTGGTTAAACAGCCCTGAGACACTGCCAGCCTGCAGTTGTTTAATACATGGTTTATTGAGCTGGGTTGAATACATTGCCAGGCTGAGCCCCCTCCCCTTGCCAAACCCCAGTGCATCACTGGTGAAACTGCAGTTGTGGGATGAGCAGCCTTGGCTGGCCAGGGTCTGATCCACTGGGAGAACGTGGGGGAACCGAAATCCCTTCCTGAGCAGTCCCAGGCATAACATGCCACCATGGGGCTCTTCTGGATGATCAAAGAATGTGCCCACTGTGCCTTGTTCTCCCCATGGCAGGCAACAGAAAATGTGAGTGGAAGACCCCTTAAAAGCAGGGATGTCTGGGATTGACACACTGATGTCCCCTCTCCTGTCCAAGGAACCACAGGGCATGGATCACCCGTGTCCCAGCAAGCTGCCCCTTTCCATCCATGTGCACGAGGGGATGGGGACAGGCAGGTGACGTTTAGCTGGGGCCTTGGCTCAGAGGGAGGAAGGAAGTTTAGCTACAAGCCAGTGCTCAGCATACACACGCAGGATCACGTATCGGTTTGGGGCATGTCAGGTGGGCCTGTGCAGAGCTATGAAACCATAGGTATATAAGCCAAGAGCTGCTCACACCTTCAGAAGTGCTGGATCACAGCTCAGGACCATGTTGTTGGGTCTGAGGCAACCAGAGATATGGGTGCAGCAGCCACAGGAGCGACTCCAAGCCTTCTCCAGAGCAGTCCTTCGGAATCTGTGGCAGTGGGGCTGCCAGGGCTCAGAGCAGGAGCAGGGAGCAGTGATGGATGTTCTGGCAGAGGGACAGCTGGGATGGGTGAGCCCTCAGTGCCCATCCCGAAGCCAAGAGCAGGTTGGAGTGGACAGAAGGACCATCTCACAGCAGAAGCCCTGTGGCTCTGTGTGACCCACGCTCTGGGCCAGTGCTGTGGGCTAATGTGGAAGCACCAAGACACAAGCTGGGGCTGAACTTGGTGGCCCAGGTGACTGGGGTGCACTGCCCAGGCAGCGCCTGCCCCCAGGGAGGGGACACTTCTCCTCCCAGGGACCTGCAGTATACATTCACGGAGGCACCCAGAGTACCTCAACTCCAGCAGCTCCCATGTTCTCACGGCTGAGCTCGGCTGGAGCCGCAGGTCACAGCCAGAACCTGGTCTGGGGCAGCAGGAGCCCTGGCCTGTGCATGAGGCCTCAGTAGTAGGCACCGAGGAGGGTTGAGACCTTGTGCAGGAGCTCCTTGTGGTTGGCATGCAGGGGGATCCTCTTGTCCAGCACCTGCCAGCGGATGCACAGCTCCGGGTCGCAGCCCTGGAGGAACTGGAAGGGGACAGATGTCAGGCATGTGCTGCCAGCAAGGGGCCGTGCCAGCCACGCTCAACAGCACCTCTAGTCCCCAGCCTCCTGCCCTTTCTTTTTGGGACACACACGGAGGTGCCACCCCACGTTCATCCCCATGTTCTTCCCCCACTGCATGCAGCCGGAGAATCCCAGTCCTGTGGAGATCTGGGTCTGGAGACCTGGGGCCGGGTCAGGGAGCCCTCAGGGGTGACAGCCCCGTACCGAATTCAGCCGCTTCATCTCCACGTCGTTCTGGGTGTCGAAGTGCACGCTGATGGCCACCGTCTCCACCCAGGCGTTATCTGTGTTGCGTGGGTCGTCGAGGTACCCCTTGTGTACCTGTGCATGGAGATGCCACACGAGCAGAGCCCTCATCACCCCTCTGAGGGCACCCTGGGGGCCCTGGGGTGGGTGGGGCATTGCCCTGCAGCTCTTCTGCCCCGCTGGAGAGCAGAGCCCCGTTCCCACTGCAGCTGGAGCCATGGGGAGTCACTGCAGCAAGCACAGACACTGGTGAGGGTGCCCTCCCCCGGGGTCTCTGGGCTGCTCCCTGACCCCCACACGTGCATTGTGGCATGTCTGCACCTCCCCCAGCCCTTCCTCTCTGGTGGGAGCTGCTGCCAAGAGGTGATGCACCCTGCTCCTGTGCCCTGGGCCACCCGTGTGGCCCTGTGACACCACAATGTCCGCATGTCCCCATGCCAGGGTGATGTCCCCATGTGCCCGTACCACCGTGACACCTGCGTGTCCCTGTGCCAGGATGATGTCCCCGTGCCAGGGTGATGTCCCCATGTGCCCGTACCACTGTGACACCTGCGTGTCCCTGTGCCAGGATGATGTCCCCGTGCCAGGGTGATGTCTCTGTGTGCCTGTACCACCGTGACACCTGCGTGTCCCTGTGCCGGGGTGATGCCCACGTGCCCCCGTACCCCTGAACCCTCCTGTGACCCGATACCACGGGGACACCTGTGTGCCACCCACCTCAGTGCCTTGTTTCAGCAGGTTCTGGAACTGAGGCCAGAATTCCCGGCGCAGGATCCACTTGAGCTTCAGTGGCAGTGTCTCGCCCGGCTCCAGTGACCCCTGTGCCAGAGCAGGTGGCAGCTATGGGGCCTGCCATCAGCACAGCCCAGACTCCCTCCCTGCCACCAGCTTGGCCATCAGGCAGTGCCTGCCACCGCTGCAGAAGATACCACGAGGTCTGCTGGTGCCTCCCATCCTCCCTCTCCTGCCCAAAGTCCTCAGCTCTGCCCAAGCAGGTGTCTGAGTTTGCCTGATCCAATGTCTGCCAAAGGATGCTTTGCCTATGTTTAACAGGCTCACATAGAGGACATGTGAGGATTGAAGCCATGGAGGGGGAGCAGGGAGAGGCAGGAGACAGCGGGTCAGGGTGGGGGAATGTATGTAGGGAGCACCCCTGGCATGCAGAGGCTCGGCAGGAGGGGCAGAGGTGCCTCCTCAGCCACGGCTGCCACACGCCTGTGATTCCTCCTTTCTGTGGGACTCCCTCCATCCCTCTCTCTCCCATCTCCTCAGCTCCTTCTCCACCAGCTCTGGTTTCCACCAGCTCTTACCCCCGGCAGAGCCCAGACATCTGACAGCGGATATTGGGCCACCAGGACTTCCAGCATCTTCTTCAGGCTCTTCCTTATAATGGACCCATCCAAATTCCTCCTCCAGCTGTGAGAGAGGCCCCTGTCATGCTGCAGCTGGATTTGGCTCCCCTCTGCCCAGCAGTGGTCATGCTGGCCGTGCAGGGTTTGGCCAGGTCTCTGAGGTGACCCCATGCCCCCTTTTCCACCCCACGTCCTCAGCTGGAGCAGGACACACTCACCGGGTCACGACGGGGTGCAGGGCATGGTTGGGCCCAAAGCAGTGCAGCCTCCCCCGGCCTCGCAGCCCCGTCCTGCCCATGGGGTTCCTGCCAGGGTGAGAGTGAGGGGGCTGGGGCAGCGCCAGACTCCCTCTGTGCACCTCTATAACACGTCCCTACCACTGCACCCCGTGTCTTTTGGGGTGTTTCCTTTGGGGTCAGCCCTAAGGACAATGCAGGCAATTATCCCTGCCCCACCATTAGCCGTAGGAAAGTGGGAATGGGATGGATGTGCCCAGGCACCCCTGGCCTCTCCGTGTCCCCGTGCTTTGCCTCCCCCCCAGCTCCCAGCGAGCCCGTGGCAGTGGCACTCACAGTGGCAGCCCGTCCTGCACGGCGTAGAGCCCGTGGAAGCTCTGCCGGTCGATCAGCCCGTCCATGGTGTTGTAGTTGATCTTCAGGAGAGACTCCAAGGAGCTGGAGGGTGGGAGGCAGCCCGGCAGGGAGGGCTGGCTGTGCCACCCAGGGAAGGGGTGGAGGACTGGGGAGCCGTGGGGGGAGACTCACAGGCTGAAGGGGTCCTGCACAGCCATGTCCTTGTGGTCGGCCGAGTAGGCTGGGGGGTCGTAGAGTGGGAAATCCACCTGCACAACACATGGCTTTGTCAGCCCCTGGCTTATGCCCCTGCTCCCACAACAGACAGGGACTGGGACCCCAGGAACACCTCATGCCCCAGTCTCTTCCTCTGCCCAGCTTGTGGCATCACTGCCAAGTGATGCTCCAGGCTCTGCCGGGGGCTGAGCTCAGGGTCTTGGCTGGAGGGCTCACATCCCCATGGGAGACAGTGCCAGATCCTGTCCTGTCCCTGACCCTGAGCCAGCTGTGCTTCAGGAAATGCAGAGGTGGGTGGTTGTACCCTCCATGTCCAACCAAGCATCCCCAGGCATTCCTAGCACGGCAGATCCTGGCAGGAATGGTGCCCTTTTCTTTGGGGGAGCCTCAAGCAGCAACTCCAGGAAGCCAATGGTCCCAGGGCTGGGAAGAACAAGAGCTCTCAAATGGGATGATGGGTTCCTCTTCCCACCACTGCCAGGATATGCCTCAAGCCTCCTCCTCCCAGCCCCACTGCCCAGCGCCACAGCTCCTACCTCCCAGGGCACCTTCTCATCTGGCACAGGGAAGCGGAGAGTGTGAGACCCTGGGTACAGGAGGTTTCGGGCCAGCACGTGGTACGGGGGCCGGCTCTCCTCGGGTTTCCCCTCCAGGTCAGTCTCCTTGGTGTCCAAGGCTTTGGAGGAGCCTGTGAGGCAGACACAGACAGCAGGGTGCCACAAAGCAGGGCACCAAGTCCAGCACTGTGGACCGGGGCTCTGCTGAGGGAGCTGGCTGGGTGTCTCCATGGGGATGCTGATTCCCCCTGGGGACGTGGACCCTGGCTTCCCTTCTGGCAGGTCCTGGAAGAAACCCCAGGGAGGGTGGGAATGCACTCAGAAGGGGCTGGACGACCTCACGGAGACACCAAACCTCCCAGGACCAAAGGAACCTCTGCCTCACTGCTTGACAGAGGGGAGTGAGGGGCTGCTCAGCCCCGGTTCGGGGCCCAGGGCTTCCCCGGTGCTGCTGGGGAGGAGTCGGGCCCCGCTTACCCACGGGCGGCACATCCTCGCCTGAGCTGAAGCCATTGCCCCGCAGCGCCTGCATCATCCACCTCAGGGCCTGGGCGCTCTGATGCACCTGCAGGGCACAGGAGAGGGTCACCCCCGGCCTCGCTGCCCCCCAAGTACCACGGGATCCAGCCCTGGCAGCAGGCAGGCACCGCTGCCCTTGGCACTGAGTGCCGCGCCCTGCGGGCAGCAGTGATCCTGGCTGTGTCCTGATGTTTGCCTTAGAAAACCTTCTCCAGGGAAATATTTTTACAAAGCAGGTGGAAAGGGAAATGGAAACAGGATATGCCAGGGCTGGGCTGGCTCCCTGGGCACCCCACTGCTCGTGCAGCTCCAAAGGGAGGGGACAGAGAGTCCGTGTCTCCAGGAAGTCTGGAGGTTCCTCTCGGGCCAAGGAGGAGAGCTGGGCCAGCTCTAACTGTTTGGGTGGCTAGTGGAGGCAGTGGCCCATCCCACCACATCCCACCTGCATCCTGTTTACTTTGGAGTCAAACAGAACTATTCCTATAAACCTTTTCCCCTCAGATGCTAATGGCAGTGAAACTCAAACTGTCTCAGAGGGTATCGATTCAGAGAGATTTTGTGCTCTGGTTCAACTCACTCAGCCCCTGGAAAAATTTCACCTTTCTTGGGTAGTTGCCCTGGTTTTGCCTCACCTGGTCCTCCAGAGAGCCCAGTCTTTGCTCCACTACCCCCGTCCTCTTCACCCGGTCCAAGTCCAGCAGCTCTGCCAGTACATCAACCCTGGAGGGACAGGGCTGGTTGGAACACCCTCGACAGCCACTGATCCCAACTCTTCCCTGCCCAGGACACTGAAGGACAGAAAGAACTTCCTTTCTCAGGAGCAACAGTACCTCTGTGCAATGTCCCGGATCATCTGCTCCGTGTTCTGCTTCTCCTGGCACTGCTGGTGCTGCAGGTAATTCTCCTTCAGGTACATCTCCCATGAGAGAAGGGCGGCTTCTTCGTTCTTCTCCAGCTTCTCCTCTGCCGAAGGAAGAGGATGGCAGTGCTGTCACACCTCTGGGCATCCCAAACCCCAGGACCACAGCCCCTATGCCCAGCCTTGGCACTTGGTACCATGCCCTGAGGAGGTGGCAAAGGGCAGGAGGGGGACGCTGGTCCTCACTGAGCTTGTGGTGCGAGGCCGGCCGGCGGAGCAAGCCACGCCGGACCAGGAGCTGCAGGTGGTTGAGCAGGATGAGGGGTGGGGGCGCGGGTGGGCGGCCGTGGTACTCCTCGATCAGGTCGTGCCGCTGGAACTTCCAGATCTGGTCCGTGTGCTCCTGGACCTGCTGGAAGGTGTAGCTGGGGCAGAGCCCAGGTGTCAGGCGTGCCGTGGGGGTGAGGGGGCACATCGTGTCTGAATGGTGTCCCCGTTCCACCCACCTCCCTGACCAGCCCTGACCTGCCATGACCTCTATAACCCCCAAGTGAGATCCCACTACTTCCAGCACATCTAGAGCCTCCCAGACTCACTTGAACATGGCGATGAGGAGGTTGAGGAGGAGGATGTTGGTGAAGAGCAGGTACAGGCACAGCAAGATGACCGTCAGCCATTCTGGGAAGATGGGTTTCTTGTTGTCGGCGTTTGTCTCTGGGCACTTGGGCTTGTAGGGGTCAGTCCCGTTGGGGCTGCACTGGTCGATGTTGAAGTTGACCCCTGTGGGAGAGCACAGCTTCAGCCCATGGTGGCCAAACCTCGGGTGTCTTGGGGAGCATGTCCTGCTCTCAGCATCCAGGGAGTTCAGCACCACGCAGGGATTTGACCTCCATCTGCGTCATCCCAGGTGCTCTGTTCACTCTGTGGGACTTCCATGGGCCAACACGGCATGAGTTTGGTACCTCAGCTTTGTCACAGCCACCCGGCTCGTGCCATGCGCTGTCACAGGCCAGTGTCCCTTACCGTCGATGTAGGAGGGAATCTGCCCGAAGATGGTCAGGTAGGAGTGATAGACCACGCCACGGAAAAGCCACTCCACGCGTTCCTCATTGTGGATCAGGATAGCCTGCTTGGCCACCCCAAAGGACACCACCCACACTGCCAGCAGGAAGAGAAAGAAGAAGACATCCTTCATCTGCAAAGACAGAGGGGAAGGACAGCTGTGTCCTGGAGCAAGCCCCTCTCCAGGATGGCATAACATGGGTGGCATATCCAGCTGCTCTGGCAGGACGGTCCAGCATCACCCCAGCACGACAGAGGGGAGCTCTCACCATGCGCTTCACAATGATGATCTTGGGCCCCAGTGTTTTACTGACTGTGAAAATGTGCATCAGACGCAGGCAGAAAATGATAAAAGCCAGGGACAGTATGATGCGCCCAGGATACAATGTTGATGGGATCAACCTGGACATGGAAGAGAGGAAAGGAAGCACCTCAATGCCACCATAGAGAATCATTTGGGTTGGAATTACTGTGAGGGTGGTGAGGCCCTGGCACAGGGTGCCCAGAGAAGCTGTGGCTGCCCCATCCCTGGAAGTGTCCAAGGCCAGGTTGGATGGGGCTTGGAGCAACGTGGGACAGTGGAAGGTGTCCCTGGCCCATGGCAGAGGGTCATAAGGCAGAGGCAGCATAAGCTTTAAGGTCCCTTCCAACCCAAGCCATTTTGAGATTCCATGATTCTATGAAAATACTACTGAGCTCTGCAGCTCACCTGCAAGTCAGCCCTGCAATAAAGACTAGGATGGCGCAGATGTCCAGCTTGTTCCAGAAGTCCTTGATGTACAGGGAAGCCATTTTCACAACCCCAAGTCCATCTGGATCATACAACAGCTGTTGGGAAGAGAGGAAGGGCTGGGTGTAAGATGCTCACGTGCCTCATAGAGGGGAGAGACCACACAGATCATCTGGCCATCACTGGACACTCTCGCTGACCCAAAGGTAACCTGAACTTACGAGGTTTTCTGTAGGGGCATGGGAGGAGCATGGGGACAGCTGGGAAGGAGCATGGGGACACCTGGGACATTGGGGTTCTTCAGGCTGGAGGAGAAAGGCACTGAGGTGTTGAAGGAAAAGCTGAAAATTCTCAAATGTCAAGCAAAGCCTGGAAATCCTGCTGGGAATTCACCCAAAGGAAGTGCTCCCTCCATCTCCCGACATTCCCAAAACAGACACCAGACACCTCCTGGGCAAAGCCCACCAGCCCTACAGCATTTTCTTCTGCAAATATACAGGGCCAAGCCAGATGCAGCCAAGGAGAATCCCTGGCCTCAGGGCTGGGGGATCTGGTGGTCCCACGTGCTGGGAGCTCTCTGAAGAGGTGGTGCCATGAGAAGCAGCATGGGAACATGAGCTGTGTGACACCTCCCAGGAGCACCCAGAGGGGTGTCTCTCCTCCCCTGCCACCTCCCAGCCTCAGCTCTGCCTGCCCACACCTGGCGGGTCTCCTCGCACACCAGGGAGAAGAGCCAGAAGTAGATGAGGTATTCCCGCCAGGACGGCACCGGCTGGAAGTCAACCATCAGGACGTATGCGAAGAGCAGGAGGAAGGTGAAGTAAGAGAGGATGTTCATGAGGAAGATGACGATGGGCGCTGTGAAGAAGGCTCGGAGGCGCATCAGGCAGCCCATGGGCTGCAGCCTCTTCTCCCTGCTGGGAGCAGGGATGGATGTGGGCTCGGCTGCCCAGGGAGATGCCGCGGCAGCTTCCCCCAGGCAGCCGCGGGGTGAGGCTGGAGGAAACCCCTGCTGCCAGGAGTACCTGAAGGTGATGAGGTTGGTGTAGAGCAGGGGGAAGAACAGCATGCACGTGATCACCCGCCAAAGCCCGTTGTCCACACACAGCTTCCCCCACCAGACCTTGGTCAGAAAAGCCTGTGAAGAGGGAGGAACAGGAGTGCTGGTTACAGAGGCCCAAGGGCAGAGTCCCACTGCTGCCCACGAGGAACTCTGGACCTTGGGGACACTTGTGGGCACATTCCCTCCAAGGACTGCTGCTGGGAACCCACCTGGACACCCCCATGGGACACAAAATTCATGTTCTTAGCCTCCAACGCCAGCTGCAGACAGGTTGTCTTCCCCCAGGCGTCAGAGACACGGGTGAGAAGCTTCTGGGCTCTCTCTTCATCCTTGCGGTAGCAGTCTGTGAACACGCCTGGACACGACAGTACCAGGAAGATGAGGGTGAGCTCCGGGGCCAGGCACCCACAGAGTCACCCTTCTGAGCAGGATCAGGACATTGCACCACACAGTGGCATTCCCTGCACTCCCACCACCATGCAGGCACGGCCTTTAAGGCATCATGGCCCTGACTGTGAGGATGGGACCCTCATTTATCACCCCCCAGATGTCTCCTGGGGAAAGCTCACCAGCCCTATGGGGTGCAAGAGCAGCTCTGGGGTGCAGGAGCAGCTCTGGGGTGCTGGTGCCCTCCCGCTCACCGATTGCCTTGTGCTCGTACTCCTCAGCCAGGGCCAGCATGTCGTCCGTGGTGTCCGTGTCCTCCTCCTCCTTGGCCAGCTCCTTCAGGATTTTGCTGCAGGCCAGTGCAGCCGCCATGCAGTCCTGGCTCTGGCACAGAAGAGGATAAGGAAAGCATGGACACTCTGTCTGTCAAGTCCCAGAAGTCCTGACAAGCCCTCCCCAGCTGCCACAGGAGGGAAGGAAGGTGTCCCAAACAGATCGGTGCTCAGGATGGACAGCTTGCCATGACAAGGGCTGAGCCAAGCTCACCTCTGGATAACCCACTGCCATGGGGAATTTGTGGGATGCCTTGGCTGAGGGGACAGAGTGACTCCTTGGCATGTTCACCGTGCCACCAGCTGCACTGCCTGTTGTCCTGGAATGCTTTTCATGGGTGGAAGCCTTCTCCACCCCAGCTGCCGTGTCCCCATGTGCTCTCTCAGCCTGACTAGCCCACTTCTGGCCCAACACATCCCCTCTACCTGTTTTGGCCAGGAAGGGAGGGATCTGGCCTCATGGTGTGGCTGGGGATGGACACCAAGTGCCCTTAGGCTGGCTAGCTGGCTCCTGTTTGGCTGGGGTCAGGCTCAGGACAGCTCTCCCGCTATCCCAAATCCCAGCAGGTTCCACTGTTTCCCTTGGGGCTGGGAGGTTTGGCTCCATATGAGCCCCTCAGCCATGACCATAGCTCTGGGCTGTGATACCTGGGCCCAGATGATTTCTGCCAGCTCCTTGCGGTTCTGGACCACGGCCCAGATGAGCAGGTCCCGGACGGGGTCCATGGTGAAGGTGACTCGGCCAGCAGAGCGCTTGTAGAGGGACCGGAGACTTGACCCCTGCACCTGCAAGGTGGGCAGTGCTCAGACCTGCTCCCTCAGCACAAAGCCACTCAAACCCTGGGTGCTGCCTCCACCAGCCATGGAAAGGACTTAGCCCAGACAGAGGGCTGGCCAAGACTGGACTCATCCTGGCAATTCCACTTTTTCTAGGGCTGGGATCATGTGGAGCTGTGCACCCACCCCACCGGGTCCCGCCCACCAGCATCACACAACCACTCAGTGCTACAGCTGTAGGAAGGTGGGAGTTGCACCTGGAATTCAAGGCAGACCACTTGGGCAGGGCTTTGAGGCACTTTTAGTAGGATTATTGAGCAGACAAGAGGACAGAGACCCAGCTGCAACCCCCAGGACATCTCCCTGAGCCAGCGTCCCCTCCCTGCTGCGACCCTGCCGCCAGGTAACCTGGAGATGCGTACGTTCAGCTTGATGTGCGGGACGGGGATGGAGAGCCGGGGCCGCTCCGTGTGCTTGGGCTTGGGGTAGAGCGGCTGTGTGGAGCAGCCCAGCAGCTCCCGCAGCACCTGGGAGACGTGGTGCATCTGCAGCCTTGGCATCTTGGAGCCGGCTGTGTGCTCTCTCTCCTCCAGCAGCACCTTCTGCAGCTTGCTGTGGAACAGGCAGGACGCTGCCAGGTTGTCGTAGAGGTAAACCAGGGTGTCCCAGGTGACAAACTCCTTGAGACGCACTCCCTGCTCCAGGAACAGCTTCACAAACTCTGGCTTGTTGGAAATCAGGGCAGCTGCCATCACGGGGTGGAGATCTGAGGGCTGGCAGGCCAGAGGCAGAGGTGAGGGGCTCCATGGTCTCAGAGCAGGACCCTACCCTGCTCCTCACTTGGGGGGGGGAGATTTTATCCCTGAGCACATGAGGAGTCTCTGGATGTGGAAGAGCATCTGGGAGGCACTAAAACTCCTGGGACATTGCCAGGGGGTTAGAAGAGGACCCTCTTCACTGCCCCCTTGGCTGCTGGGCAGAGGGATGGGTAGGGTAGAGACCACCTATTCCAAGTTTATGAATATCACAAAATCACAGGATGGTTTGGGTTGGAAGCTCATCTCGTTCCAATCCCTGGCCAGGGGCAGGGGCACCTTGCAGGTGTCCAGGTTGCCAGCTTGACCTTCAACTTTTCCAGGGATGGGGCACATGTCCTCAAATGCTTCACTTTCGGGTTCCAAATTCCCACCAGCCATTCCCAGTCCCACCAAAGGTATGTGGGCTGGGGGAACCCAAGCTGTTGACTGAAACAGGAAAATCCCTTCCAAGTCCCACAGCCCCATCAGAAAGGACAGACAACCTTGCTCAGCCTCAACTTCCCAACAGCAGGATCAGGCATGGGATGGCAGAGCTGGCCCCTGCCCCACTCTGTAGTAAGGGATGAGCAGGGAAGCGCCAGGCTGACTGAGATTATAGAGACAAATTGCAATTTGAGCAGTGACCACAGGGCAGAGCTGTTAAGAGGTATTTGAAGTTCTACGTGGGTCTTTAAAAACACTGGTTTCGAACAAAATACCAATTGTCTTTGTGTGTGCTTAGCTCTGCTCTGCGGGTTCGAGAGCATTTTTGAAGAACAGCCCCAGTTAATGCACTGGGAGTTCAGGGTCCAAGAGAAATCCCTTTAAAACTCTCCCCAGGCACGGCCAAGCTGAGAAGTGCCCTCCATATCCACAGGCCTGACCAGACAAGCAGCACAGGTACGGCCTTACCTTCCAGTCGTGGTCATCTGTGAAGATCTCGCTTCGGGCAATGTCCACCCTGTTCCAGGCCACAGCCAGCTTCAGCTGGTGGTCCCAGTTCTCACGACCAAAGTGGTCCTGGTTTCGGGATGCTGCATGCAGAGTGCACGTGTTAGAACAGAGGATCATCCAGTGAGAAGATACCACGTGGAAGCCTCCTTGGAGGTGTGGCCCTTTGGATAATCATCTCTCCCCAGGAAAAAGGTTTGGGCACTTCTTTGGTGACCCCATAAGTCGAGTAGTGGTAGGAGGTGACTCGGCTCCCATCCTGTTCACCTTGCCCCATCCTCCCAGGAAGCCCCTCACCTTTGAAGAGGGCCTGGAGGATGGCCACATCCACGTCCTGCTGGCCGTACTTGCCCTCTCTGAAGATGGTCAGGAGCTGCTGGCTCCGCACTATGTCTTGGATCTACAAGGAGAGCCGTGGGCAAGCAATGAGCAGCAGCAGCTCCTCCCTGCTGCTTCCCACAGGCTCCTGCCCTGCGCAGGGCAATTCCTCCCTCCCCTCCATCGCCTGCAGAACCCCTCTGCTGTGTCCTCCTCGTGGCAGGGGCTGGTCACAAACATTTCCTCTCTGCCCAAAGGCAGCAGGCAGTGCAGGAGCAGAGCTTGAGCCCTTGGGCTGCCCACCAGGACAACGATGAGGATGGCTGGGGGCAGATGAGCCTTAAACTTCCTGCTGGGGACCCTTGCTGCTCATGGGCCAGGAACCTTGGGACCCCTTTGGCGTCCCGAAGCTCAGAGGAGCCTGCTAGGGGCTCACCTTCTTGGTCCACTCCACCAGCTTGCTCTCAGTGAAGAGCTCGTAGGTGTCGTGGAAGAGGACACTCAGTTTCTTCTGGATCAAGGCGATGGTTATCTTGGCCACGGGCAGGTTGGCCACCTGCGCGATGACATCGGCCACACGGCCGGACCCTTCCACAATCACACAGGGGGTCCCGTTGGTGATGGCGTTGTAGATGGTCTGCAACAGAGTGGGGAGGTTGGTCCTGATCCCACCCAGACACCAGCAGACCCTCTCTGAGCCTGGGACCCCAGTGCTGCTCCCAGCACTGCTGTCAGTGTGGCACCACTGAGAGCAGCACCCTGGGAAGGAGCTGTCCCTCCTCCACCCCCTCCTCAGCTTGCCACAAGCAGTTCCTTACGTCAAGAGTCCCAGGGCCTCCTTCCAGCACCACACACACGATGGGGATCTTGATGGCCACGCCTGCAGGGAAGCAAAATCCAGGGTCACCTTCCCATAGGGCTGATCCCCCCCATACGGTCTCCTCTCAGTGGTGGAGTGCAAAAGGCAAGGTGGGAGCACTGTCCCTGACGTGTCAGACTTCAGGAGAGGGGAGGAGAACCATGCCCAGTGATTGTCTGGCATGGCAGGTCAGACACGTGGTGGGATTTTTGGGGGTGTTCTGTGCAGGGCCAGGAGTTGGACTTGGGGATCCTTATGGGTCTCTTCCAGCTCAGGGGATTCTGGGATTCTGTGAGCACATGTGTGCATGTGCTATAACAGGAGATCCTTTGCACAGTGAGAAGATGATGCCTGGAAGCTCCCTTGGGACCTGGTCCTTTGGGAGAAATTACTCTCCCTGATCAGCTCAGCATCACAAGGTTTGGGGACTCCTTTTAGTGATCCCATAAGTCTGGCAGAGAAAGGTTCTTTGATCTGTGTCGCTGGGGAACCAGGTTCCACATTTATCATGACAATCCTCTCAGACCCTGTGCCTGGATCCTCTGGGGAAGCCACAGCCTCTTGCTGGAGCCCAGGAAGGACACCATTCCAGGGGGATGGCCCATCCCTGCCTCAGGCCGGGCTGTGTGTTGCCGTTACCTCCTTTCACCTTGGTCTGCTCTGAAATGAACTTCTCCAGCTTGGTCCTCAGGGGGATTTCCACCCCGTACCTCCCGTGGGTGCCATCATCCACCAGGATGAAGTGGGAATGGTTGCTGTCCAGGCACGACAGGCTGCCTTGGTTCTCCTCATCCAGCACATACTCGGCAGGAAAGCCACCCTGTAAGGTGCAGGAGGAGACACTCTGGGAGAAGCCTGGCAGAGGAGCACCAGATAGCCAAAGTAACCAGCACGTGGGGACAGCAATGGGTCAGCATGTGGGGACAGCCTGGCCAAAAGTCCCTGTGCCCCCACAGTGCTCACGTCAGCCTTGCCCCATGCTCCACTGGCCCTCACACCCACACGAGTCCTCCCAGGAGAAGCACAGAACCTACTCAAGACACTGGGTAGAGTGGAGGGGCTTCTCAGCAAACTCCAGCCTGGGACCATCCCTGGAAGAGTTCAAGGCCAGGCTGGATGGTGCTCGGAGCAGCCTGGTCTAATGAAAGGTTCCCTGCCCGTGGCAGGGGGTGGAACAAGTTGAGCCTTAAGGCTCCTTCCAACCCAAACCATTCTGAAGTTCTGTGACCATCACTTCTGGCAGAGTTGGGTTTTCCAGGGCTGCCAGCCACAGTGACATCTAGAAGCGCCTGTTCCCACCACAGTCCTTGGCTGGACTTCCCTGGCAGCCCAAGCACAATCCCCTCTCCCTGGGGAGACGCCCTGCTCACCATGGGGCAGACGAGGCTGTCCCGGTTGTACACGGTCCCCCAGGTGGCAATGCCGATGGTGACAATGTCGCCCTCCTTGTGGCTGCAGCTCAGGATGAAGTCTCGCACTGCCTCTCCCACCTGTTTCATCACACCAGCGTGGGACCCCCCTGTGATGATCCAGGCTCCTGGGGGTCACAGAGGGGCATGGGAAGGGAGAGGCTCTGCCCACAGCGATCTCCCAGCCTCCCCCATATGGCTGTGGGTCCTTGGGGATGCTCCTTCCCCCAGAAGATGTCTCTTCCCTGCCCTAGCAGCACAGGTGATGCCTTCTTCAGCACCTCCCTGAGTCCAGCTCCTTTTGAGCCTCTTGGCAGTGACTGAGCAGAAGCAGCCTGTCCCTGGTGATCGTGGTCCAGGTAAGGGACCTACAGGTCTCCTGAAACAGCTCAGCATCACCAGCACATCCCAACTTACTGAACCTGCTACAACCACAGGGAGACCCTCTGCATCCAGATGACCTTTAAAAGTCCATTTCAACCCA
Source organism: Ifrita kowaldi (assembly GCA_013398055.1). Classification (NCBI taxonomy): domain Eukaryota; kingdom Metazoa; phylum Chordata; class Aves; order Passeriformes; family Cinclosomatidae; genus Ifrita; species Ifrita kowaldi. The sequence continues at coordinate 64,638 of VZRS01006151.1, forward strand.
AACTATCCTATGGTTCTGTGATTTTATTATCCTGTGGTCTCTTACCTGTGGTCTGGGCCACCTTGACTAACCCTTGCCGGAAGATGTTCTTCAGCCTTGGCTTCATGACAAAGTTTTTGGCTCCCCCGGTGACTGAGATGAGCAGGTTGGGTGGGTCGAGGCCCCAGTGCTGTGTCATGAGGTGGTAGATGACCCGTGGAGGGGTATCCGAGGAGACACGCACGTACTGCAAATAAAGGGATCGTGCACACGTTTTGGGTATAAACAACGGGGTCAGGGTAACAGGACACTCCCACCACAATTCCTCCTGTCCCACCAAAGAACCAGAGGATTCCCAACACCACTGACAGCAGAGTCATGCTGCTGCTGGTCCAGGTCTTTGTCCATGGCCCTATTCCCATTCACTTCCCTGGGAACAAACATTCCCCAGACAAAGCTCAGGATGAGGACAGGTGACAGCCACTCCTTGAATCGTGAGTCTTGTGGTTTCAGAAGGGGTCTAAGGTTGAGAGGAGGGGTCCTGTCTCAACCCCACTGTTGCCTTTGGGGTAATTCTACCCTTTCCCAACCTCCTCTCATTCAGGGGGGAAACACTCCCGTGCCATCTGCCATGGCAAGACCCAAACACTGGCTCCCCACGCACCCACAGATGGGACAAACAGATCACCTTCCCTGTCTTCTGTCCCAGGCCTGTGAAGCGGATATCGCCGAAGGCATCTGTTGGCATTTCCTGGATGTGCCTGCTGGGATCCCATTCCTTCCCCAGGAAGATGGGAGGTTTGGCAGCATCGTCCAGATGCTGTTCCCTGAGATAGCCGCACTCGCAAACGATCCTCCTGAAACACGCACCAACAACTTGGTTGAGAACAGCTGAAACCCGGAAAGCAAAGCCCAACCTCAGCTGGGCAGGAGGTGCTGTTCTCCATAGAAACAACATGAGCATCCTCATCTCCCACCCAGCTGCTCCTCCAGCTCAGAACTTGTGCAGAAACAAAGGCATTGTTTGGGGGAAAATTAAGGGGGAAAAAACCAAAATTCCATTGGTAGAGATTTGGGACAGAAATATTTAGGATGGAAATGACTGCCTGCAAAAGCATTGGAAAGGTTTTCCTCTGGGACACAGAATCTCAGCCATGTGATGACTCACCACGTGGTGAAGAACCAGTTAAAAGAGGGATTTTAAATCCCTGTGACAGAAAGATGGGAGTTTCTGGTGCTGTAGCTTTGTCACCAACCCTCACTTCTGCTCTTCTGGCAGGGTAGGGAAGGAGGGACTGTCTCACTTACCCAGAATCTGATGTCTGGGAGCTTTCTACAAAATAGGTGCATTCCTTCTTCCGGATGTTTTCGGGAATCCAGGAGATGAGGTTTTCCTGATGGAGCAAGGAAAGCAGCAAGGGGTCAGGGTTTCTGGAAAGAGCCAGAAGTTATGCCAGGGGCCAGACACCGTGGTGATGGGAGCACATCTGGGTGCTTCTCTGGGTGTGAAGGATGAAAGCTCCATCGCTGTCTGCAAGGACAAAGCCAGAGGTACTCCAAGGAGAGGGGATATGAGTGCTGGCCGTGTACCTCAGATGTTTGGAGGTTTTCTGTCTGTCCCTAAAACTAACCTGGTCAGTTACTAATGCTCCTGTTAGTGAGCTGCTCATTAACACTCTTTCAAGTGGGTGCCCACTTCCAGCACCTCCTGAACTTGCCTTCTCATTGCTGCCAGCAGGGAAATGCGCCTTCCGCCTGCTCTTCGAGACGCTGCTGCTGCTCTGCTGCAGGTTGGGGACCACCTCGAAGTCACTCATCTTCCTGGGGTGTGTGGCAGGGTCATCTCCTCTCTCGGGGCACACCTTGTTCAGTTCGGAGGGGAGCACCTTGGCGCACCGGCCACGCGCAGACATGGCTCCTGTGTCTTGTGCTTCTCAGCCTCCTCTCTCCTGCTCCTAGGCTGGGAGCTCCTGAACATCCCCATCCTGAGGGCAGCAGAAGAGAATCAGAGAATCCCAGAATGGTTTAGACTGGGAAGGACCTGAAAGTTCATTTCATTCCACCCCCCTGCCATGGGCAGGGATACCTTCCCCTAGACCAGGTTGCTCCAAGCCCTGTCCAACCTGGGCTTCAAAGAAAAAGGATGCCCATGGACCAAGAGCACTGAGGTGCCCCATCCATGGTTCCCTGGGTGGAGATTGGTCCATGGGAAACCTGCCATCCCCTCGCCAGACTCCTGACACAGGGGCCACGTGTGTGGTGACCAGCCTCAGCACACACCACGCTTCCCCAGGGAAGCCCATCAATGTCCACAAAGTGCCCCCACCACTTTCAGCCTGCCAGCCTGTAGCTCTCCTCACCTGCCCTCCACTGCAGGCAGCTGGGATATTTCTGGCAGCAGGGAGAGCAGAAACTAGGTCTCTTGTGTGAGCAGCCTGAGCATGGCCCTGCATGGAAAATCTGGGAATATGGACACGCTGGCTGCAGAGACCGGGTGCTCCTCTGTGGAGGGGTCCTGTGTCCCCTGCAAAGGTGCCCTGAGAGCCCCAAGAGGCACATGGGCTTGCTGCAAGTAGGGGCTGCAAAACTCCTGAAGCCCCCTGAACACTCACAGCCCCTTTTGCTGAGGTGGGAGAGCTGCTGGAGCAAAGGTGGAAATGCTCCTGGGTGTCTCTGGAGCCCGAAGGGGGATGGTGTCCTCTCAGGAGAGCTGAGATGAGGTAATGGAGGAAGCACCAGGCCCAGGTGATGCTCTGGTCAAGCTGTGGGGTCTGTGTTTAAGGGGGATTTTGTCTGCTTTCTTCAAGCCAAATTCTGCATTTCACCCAAGGGTGGGGAGTCCTTGTGGGGACAAGGAGTGCTGATGCAAAATCATGGAGCAGCAAGGAAAAGCTATTTTATCAGCCTCCCTCCGGGGATCTACACAGCCCCACTGACCTTGGGAGGCAGATTTTGGCAGACTGGCTTTCCGCATCAGCACAACCCCCAGCAGATCTGATTTTTGGAGAAAGAGCAGTTGAAAGAAGGTCAAACGCACCCTTAATTCCTGTTGGTGGTCCCACAAGGCAGACAGGCTCGTGGAGGCTTGGGGCACGGCCACAAGCAGTTCATAAGCCCATGCAGGAAGGGCTCCCAAGCCAGGTCCTCCAACACCCGGAATTCCTGTCCTTAAGGGCTCGGGGACAAGGACAGAGCCTCTCCCGCGGCACACGCTGCCTGCAACCCCCTCCCCCAGTTTGAGGGGCTCAGGTCGTCCCTCTGTCGCACGGGGTGGTCACAGCACCCACCAGGACGGGGTGCAAGGCTGAATCCTGCCTGCGAACCCGCCCGCCCCGCTGCCCCTCCGCCGGCACGACCTCAGCGAGGCTGCCCGTACCTTCCCTGCCGGATCCTCCGGCCGCATCACCGGCTCCTCCGCTCCGTGCCCTGCCAGAGGGATTCAGCCCCGCGTCCCTCTAGTCCGGCGGGTCATTTTGTCACTGGAGACACAGGCGATGAGCGGAGAATAGGGCAGAGCTGCCTGCAGAGAGGAGGAGGTGGCAGCCGGCTGGCAGCTTCCCAGCAAATCAGGCTGCAGAAGCGATCCCTGCCGAGGAGCTGCAGCGCCCAGGCGAGTCCCGAGTGTTGCTGGAGTGGCTGAGTCACTCTCGCACTGCCCGCAGTCCGTCAGCCCCACGAGGGGCAAGACACCGGCACCCGAACCCCTGCGGGCAGAGGTGACAGCAGGGGCTGCTCGGGGCTGGATGCTGCCGGCAAGGAGCGGCAGCCCGGCGGCGCTGATGGGGGCCCGGGTGCGCGGCAGGCTTGGCAAATGCGATGAAAAATCCCTCCCCTAACTGTCAAGCACCCTTTTTATTACAAAAGTATATTGACATTATGTCTATATACACTGTATATGTATTGATTAAACACTGTGAGGTAAAGAAGCAGTGGGGAGTTTTATTGCAGACTTTGGTATTGTTCGTGCTGAAGTAAAACAAGCAAAAGGACAGCCCGGCCCTGGAGAGGACTTTGGTTTTGGGAGGCTTAGAGCGGTCCCTGAGGGGTAAAGAACAGCTTTATCCCTGGCATGACCAAGGCACCACAGCATCCCAGGCTCTGAGACACTCCCAGCCTCGTCTGGTGTCACAGGTCAGCCACTGCAGCCAGAGGGACTCAAGGACACCTGGATCGACAGACAAGCAGGAACAGAGCGGTGTTGCCGAGTTTTGCTGTGATTGGAGATCTGTTAGTGTGGGTGTCAGTGCTCAGTCAAGGTGTGTTGTACCTGAGTGCTTGCTGGAGGTAAGAACCTCATGAAGAACCACATCTGGGTGCCCTGATGTGGCTGGGACATCTCATGCCCATGAATAAATATTTACACTTGTAATTCCATGCTTTGCATCCCAGCCTGGCACCTGGGTCAGCACAGGCCACATGTGAATTTTAATTGAGAAACTTTTTATTGGGGAGTTTTTATTTCATTCATGTCCCACCAGACGCAACAAAAGCCTTTTGGATGGTGCTTCCCACCTCCCCATTCCAGGAGGAGATGCTGTCCTCCTCCCTGTGCCCTGAATGAACTGGCTTCTCCAGTGGATTTGCAGCCACTTAACTCACATTTGCCACAACACTCAGTTAACAAACCCAGCATCCATTTTCCTTGGGAAATGTGCTGAACAGCAAAGCCAGGCCAGGAGAGCAGCCAAGGCAGTGGATGCTGCAGCAGTGGTTTGGCCGCTGGGGCTAAGCAGCAGCAGCACCACACTGGGGAGCCCGGGCAGCTGCGGCTCTGAGCCAGCTGAGGGTCCTGCAGCACCAGGCCCAGTCATCCCCTGGCTCCTGCTGGACAAGAGAGTGGTGTCCAGAGAAGGGAACAGAGATGTGAAGAGTCTGGAGGACAAGCCTTACGAGGAATGGGTGAGGGAGCTGGGGGACTGGCCTGGAGAAAAGGAGGCTCAGGGCCGACCTCGCTGTCCACAACTCCCTGACAGGAGGGTGCAGCTGGGATCTGTTCCCAGGGACAGGAGGAAACAGCCTCAAGCTGCACCAGGGGAGGTTTAAGCTGGATATTAGGGAAAAATTCTTCACTGAAAGGTTTGTCAAGCATTTGAACAGGTTGCTCAGGGCAGTGGTGGAGTCCCCATCCCTGGAAGCGTTCAAAAAAATGTGTGGATGTGGCACTTGAGGACATGGTTTAGTGGTGAACACAGTGGAGGTGCTGGGTTGATGGTTGGACTTGATCTCAGAGGGCTTTTCCAACCTTGGTGATTCCATGCTTCGATGATTCCGTGATTTTCTGATGGTAAAACATCGTGGGGCAGTGCTGGGAGACAGGTGGGAAGAGAAATGCTGCTGGATCTCAAACACAGCCACGTGCTCCAGGTTTGGGGTGAAGCTCTGTGCCCCCTTCATGCTGCGCTGGGCTCAGGTGCTGGGGAGAGGCACCAAACCAACAAGCAGGGTCAAAATGCAACCCCAGTGGTGCGCTCACCTCCCCCAGCCCGCTTTCCAGCCCAAGGGTGTGAGTTAGCACGGCCCATCCACACGATGAGTTCCACTGGTTTCCCTGAACAAGAGCAAACAGCTGAGCCACTTCTCTGGGAGAACAGATGCCACTAATAAGGCAGTAAATAAATCCATGTGCAACGCTTTACAGCCGGGTTGTAATTACGTCTGCACTGCCAAAAGAGCCGACGCCAGAGCTGCACATTAATGACACATTAATGGGAGCGCTCATCCGCTCTCGGCTGGCTGGCTCCCCAGGGACCGGGGCTTTTATTTCATTTTTGCACATGCCAAAACCACCATGCTCCGGTGGGACTCGCCTGGAGCCAGCACTGGGGTGGTTCCCACTGCTCCTCCTAAAAGCCCAGCTAAAAAGCAGCAAGGCTGAGAGCAATTCCCAGCAAGTTAACATCCATTTGCAGCAGCGGGAGGACGGAAGTGGGAGCACGGAGGAGTCTGGCTGCGCTCCGGGGGCTGTGCCTGCACACGTCCCATGCCCCTGGTCACATTCAGCCATACTAAACAGAAGGCAAATGCATGCAAATGAGTTCTAGGAAAGTGGTGTTTGTGTGTTAGCTGGGAGGCGCGTTGTAATGAGTGTGTGTGATCAGGACGGGATAACAACGGACCCTGTTGTGGAGTTTCCCCACATATATCAGATTAAATGAGATATTATTCCGTGTGTCCAGTGCAGAGAAAGAATGCCTGATTTCTAATGCTTCAAATCGAATAAAAAAGTTTATTTACAACTAATTACTGTATCTATATTCTACTCTCTACCTAAGTGCCTACAACTAAATGCTTTCCCTCTAACAACTCCCACTCCCTCATTCTTCCAGTAATAGCAAACAGGCAGAATAATCCAGGCGAAGCCCTTCTCCGCATCCTGGTTCTCAGCTCACACGGGCAATGGAGGCTGCCCATCAGGTGGGACCACGGCGGGGCGGCGCCCGTTGTCCCCTCCGGCCAGCGCTTCCCGTTCCCTCAGCGGCCACGTGCTCTCCTCCCGCCCGTTCCTGTCCATCTCTTCGAGCTCCCTCCGGGCACGCTGGCGGGGCACAGGGCTGGGCGGCCGATCCCCATCGGCCAACCTTCGGCGCCGGCCACCTCCAGCAGCTGCCTCCTCCTGCTGCTCCTGCTGCTGCCGCTGCCGCCAGCGCGCCACGAAGGGATGGAGGCGGCGGCGACGCGGGGCCAGCCCGGCACGGTTGTCGTGCCCCTGCAGCGGGCGGATGGCACCAATGGGCCCCTGGCAGATGGGGCAGGTGGCAGCGGCGTCGGGGGCAGCCCGGGGCTGGATGCAGCCCTGGCAGAACACGTGGCCGCAGGGCTCCACGGCAGCGGGGCTTTGCAGGGGATCCACGCACATGCGGCAGATCCTGACGGCTCGGGGCGCTGCTGGCTCTTGCCTGGCCTCCTCCATTGCTGCTGCTGGACTCGACTCCTCTCAGCTGCTGGCAGGACTCGAAGGCTGGGCTCCCACTGGTGGCACTCTGATGTTCCTCAGCCTCTCGTGGGACTCAGAAGCTCCTCGGTCACTGTCAGCAGTTGGAGGCTCCTTGGTCGATGGAAGGACTCGGATGTTCCTCGGTCACTCGCAGGATGCGGGGGCTCCCCAATGACTGGCAATGCTCAGGTTCCTCTGTCACTGGAAGTGCTCAGCGGTTCCTCAGACAGTGGCAGCACACGGAAGCTCCTTGGCTGTGTGTGTGTCACAGTCTGGGTGCTGTGGCACTGCCCAACGCTGGTGTTCATAGTTACCTACCCACTGCAGGTGATGTCACAGTGATCCTGACTGGTGACATCACAGGGCTCCAAGGGCACACCCAGCAGCTCCCCCATCCATGGAGACAGACCCTGTGGCACAAAGCCCACCTGGCACTGGGCTCAGTGCTCACCCAGCTCCCTTCCAGGCGCTCCCTGCTGGGCTGGGGCTGTGCCACTGTTACAGTCTCACAGTGATTGGGGCTGGCAGGGACCTCCAGTGGACATCTGGTCCAAGCCCCTGCTGAAGAGTCTCTGCTGTAGGCCAACAGTGATGCAAGTCCTTTGCCTACCTCATTGCTGAGGGGCTCAATGACAGATTTCATGAAGCTCAAATGCTGCATCCTGATTCCAGAGTTGGAAATTGCTGAGATCAAGCCCCATTGTTAGCAGTTTCTCTTCTGTTTATTGGTTCATGGTTGTTCCCCAAACTCTTGTGATATTCTGCACTGAAGTCTGGCCCTGACCTCCAGCACTGCAGCAATTCCTTTTTTGAAGGTGGACAGCACCATTGGGATGGGGGCCTGTGACAGTTTCCTCTGTCCCAGAGCAAGATGTAGGTGCTCCCTCCCGATACTGAAGCCAAGTTTCACTGGACAGGCTCTGGAGTTCTCAGGGTCTTTCCCTGCAGTGCAAATCCATTCCAGAACCTGCAGCTTCCCCGAAGTTATGCAGGTTGTCCAGCAGGTTGGATCTCCAACCCAACACCCATTAATGAACAGGCAGCACAAAGCCCCTGTGCGAGCGCTGCCGAGCAGCGGGCGGCACGCACCACCCTGCAATCACACCAAAGACACAGCCATAAAAATAAAAGCTTTTTATTTATTTTTTTTTTTTATATACCATTACAGAAACATCTGAGTAACATTCTCAACAGGACGGGCAGCTCTGGGGCCCAGGGGACGAGCGCAGGCAGCTGGCTCCAGGGTCTGCCATGCCGTGCTCCTGAGCTGCTGCTGCTGCTCTTGGTGCTCCATGTCCTGCTCCTTGCCCTCGGCGAGGAGACCCGGCACTCCCAGTGTCAGGGCGTCACCTTCTTGTAGGTAATGTGGAGGTGCTGAGTCATGGGCTGCGTAGTGGTTGCCATTGAGACAGTTTGTTCGAGTTTCCCATCAGAATTGAGCCTGAATTTTCTGGTAATCTAAAGCAGGGGTAGGAAAAGAAAAAAGGAAATCAAGCAACCAGCATCCACAAGCTAAATCCCTTACCTGTGCTTTCTGCCGTTTGCCATCCACACGGCTGCTCTCAACACACCTCCAAGGAAGGATATCCTCCCTACAGCAGGCAAATAAACAAGGAGTTTTCTCTCCTAAAGAAAGCAGCCCTCTCCACAATACCAGCTCCAAGCCCCTTATCTGTGGAACAAGGCAGCTTCACAGAGTCACAGAATTAACTGAGTTGGAAAAGACCTTTGAGATCATCAAGTCCAACCTATGACCTAACACCACCTTATCAACTAAACCATGGCACTCAGTGCCACCTCCAGGCTTTTCTTAAACACCTCCAGGGGCGGTGACTCCACCCCCTCCCTGGACAGCCCATTCCAGTGCCTAATCACGCTTTCTGTGAAGACTTTTTTCCTAATGTCCAGCCTAAACTTCCCCTGGTGCAGTTTAAGGCTGTGTCCTCTTGTCCTGTCACTGGTTGCCTGGGAGAAGAGACCAACCTCCCCCGACCACACCCTCCTTTCAGGGAGCTGCAGAGAGTGATCAGGTCTCCCCTCAGCCTCCTCTTCTCCAGGCTAAACAATCCCAGCTCCCTCAGCTGCT
>VZRS01006153.1:0-26310 GCA_013398055.1 Ifrita kowaldi
CCAAAGCAGTCTGTGATTCTGTGATCTTTGTGCTACACAAACACCTTATACCAAACTGATTTTCTAAAAGGGTAAGAATTGGCTTTTGAATCTATGACATGACCCCTAGAGTGACAAAACCCGCAACTTTCTGAAGTAGGCAAATTTAACAAGGAAGGATTAAAAAATTAAGATAAAACCTTGTAATACCTTTTCGATTTTTAAACAGATCATAATCCCCACCTTTAGCAAACCCACCCTGGGGCTTTGCACGTGCCCCCAGCGCCCCGAGGCACGGGCTGTCACTCACCGAGGTGATGGCGGCAGACCTGCGCGTAGAGCTTGAGCCTGGAATGATTGTCACAGTCCTCGGAGCCCCAGGGCTGGCTGAACCACTCGCTCACCAGCTCGTCCGTCAGCTTCTGCGCCACGCTCTTGCCCACCCGCATGATCCCGTCCCGCAGCACTTTGCAGATGGGCTTGTGCTGCCCAAGTCTGCACATCTGCCAGGGGAGGGAAGGACAAACACCCGTAAGGAGATGCCAACCACCCTAGGAAGTCACAGAGACTGGTATGTGGCCTAATCCCCTCATTCTCAGCACACAGCTGGGGGCTTCTTAATAAATATCTTTTAAAAACAGGCTACATTTATCTGTTGGCTTGAACTGCACTCACAGCAAAACTAAGGTTACAAAGGAATCTGACCTATTGGGGAGTACATGCTGAAGAAATAAATGCTTTTATCCCCAGCCTAGCAGCTGTGAGAAAGCAACAGCTTCTTTAAAGCCCTCCTTGCTCTTTAGGCTTGGTTGGGCCATCACTGGCAGGCTGCAGCTCTGTTAATGCCACTGCTGCCTCCCCTGTGAAATGAATGTGTACTGGCAACAAACACCCCAAAAGGCCCACAGAATCCCAGTGTCACTCCAACAGCATTCCTGGACTCTGAAAGTGCAGAAAGCCCTCAAAATGAAAAAAAACCCTTCTTCAAATAGTTGTTACTTTAAACCCCGTGCCCAGTGGGCATGCACTGGAGCAGCAATGACTCCTAAGAAGCAACAATTCAGTGTGGTCCCTCTTTCCAACCTCGTATACAGCACTCAAGTCCCTGAAGAAAGTTTTGGCTCCGTCGAGCAAGGCCTCGTTTTCCGGACACACCACGATGTAGGCGACATCCCGATGGCCCCCGTAGGGGTCCAGCAGGAGCCTCTCCCAGAAGGGCAGGGAGAACGGGGAGATTGTCAGGAAGTCCTTGTCATAGCCCACCAGCAGCGTCGGGATCGGGAGAGGCTCAGGAGATTCCTCAGAGCCTTCACAGGGGAAAAACAAACAAAGAAAAGATGTTGAAATACCTGGTTTAACTGCAGTGGGTCTCTGATGGCCCAGGATGTGGGTTCTTGTACAGGAATATTGGAAATCACTCATCCCTTGCTGTGCTCAGTGTCCTACAGGTTTATCATGGAGTGGAAATGGTTATCGAGGGTGTGCCATGCCTGATAAACCATGTGCTCCCAGCCTTTCTTCTTGGAAAAGATATTTAATAAAGGAGAGGGAAGATTTATATCGTACTAAAGAAATGTCACATAATCAAAGTTGTTGGCCAAAGTGGAGGGAGCTGATCCAAGCACCACTTAAACTTTCCTAGAAAGCTGCAATAAAACATCTCCCAGTGTACTCCAAGCACATGTACTGCCCTTCCCGAGGCTTCATCTCCTGGTTTTTTCTTTGTCATATCCCTAACCACAGCCCAGAAGATCCTGTTCAACCACAGTAATAATAGGAACACACAAAATCTGGCCTCACAGCTCTTCATCCACCTCCACCTGGTTGTGCAAAATTACTGATGCTTAGAGAAATTCATTCCCAGGTATATAATACTACACAAAGTTATTATAATTCTAAGAATTGCCTCCTGCCCCTCTCCATAGGATGTGCTCTGAGCACTGCTGTCCCCACGGAGAGGATTATTACCCAGTGTAACAGGGTGTCTCCCAGATACTGCCTCAGCAGAAGAAATATTGCTGAAAATGTCAAGCTGAAATATACCCAGTAGCTCCTGCAGAATATAATTCAACTTTATTAAAAAGTCAGCATCCAGTAAAGTTCACTGACTTTCCATCAAAGGCTCTGCTCTGTACTCTATGGGAATTTTGTTGTTATTCTCTGGTAACAATTGGCAAATCCTGACTCTTCAAGTTACGAATGCTGGAAGAATTATTAGAAGTGCTCCTGGTGGGGCACAACAGCTTTAGACAGGAACTGGAGTTACCCCCATTGTCCCAGCCCCAAGGAAAGCAGCAATACATCAAATACCAGTAGAGAGCAGAGCGTGATGGAGCTGCAGGAAAAAAATTATACCAGACTGCACTGGTTAAGCCTGAAATAAACTGCAGGCAAGAAATACAGATTGAAATGTCTGTCGTTATTCTGCAAACGTGCACAGACAAAACCTGGCTTGTAATTTGCGTTTTCCAGAAGTGTCACTTACAGCCAGGAGATACGGGAACTGAAACTTCTCATTAAGACTATGGGAACCTCTGTGGAGAAAGCATTCCCAGTTTTTGTGGATTTGCAGAGCTCACACAGCCCCTGTTCCCATTAGGATGTGGCTGATTTCAGCAGCCCCCTCTGCTCCCATTACAGCAGATTGTCTGTACCAGCTTGCTTTGGTCTGAGCCAGCCTCCCATTCAGGTAGGGGGGCTGAGCCCCACCCCACAGTTTCCGCTGCCTGTAAATGTTCATCACCTGGAGGGGTAAAACCTCCACCAGGGTGACACAAAGGCCTTTTGAGGCACTTTAAAGCTCTGTGAAGAGCCCCCCATGACCCCAAGCTGTATGAACAGCCCCCTTCCTGACACACTTCCAGGAGAAAGTGCCCATTTCTGGGAAGCTGCACTCTGACTTGGCACAGAGCCCATGCAGGTACCATAGGTGCCCCGTCCTGCCATCTTATGGAACTGCTGCCAGGTGAGCGGTCCCTGCACGTGCTGGATGTTCTCCCAGGTCCTTCCCGTCCGCTTCTTCTGGATGGCGTCCTGCAGAAAGGGCTGCAGGGAGAGCAGCATGCGCACCACGTCCTGGGAGGAGAGCATGCTGATGTCCAGCACTGCAAGGGACAAGGAGCAGCAATCACTTCAGGGAGGGACAGCAACCCCTCGGACATGACAGCAGCTTTTAGGGATTGTTCCTTTGAATTGCTCTGCACACTGCCCATGCAATTCAGACAACTCTAATTACCTGGATGGCACTCAGTGTGGTACTTTTCAAAAACACTGCTGTCACCACAGGCCTTTACACACACATTTCAGTGTCACTGGTGTCCAGCTCAGGTCACAAGATGCCAGAGCATCTTCAGTATACAAACAGGTAATATTTAATTATAATTTTTTTCCCCCTTGGCACTTTTTCCCCTTTTTCCCCCTAAGTCAAACAGAGCAATTCTTTTCTGCTGACTGTTTATACCCTTCTCCAAAAGAAAAAAGGGCCTCCAATGTTGCCTTCCCCCAAATACCTGAATTTGCTTCACATTTGTGAACTTCCACAGACTAGTTCCCAATTTACGCCACGAAGTCTGAAGACAATGGCATTATTGGTACTTTGATGCCATTTACAAGCTTTCAGAAATCTACTTTATCTCTAGCATACTTTTAGTCCTACCATTTCCCATGTNGGGAGCCCTGGTCGGTGCTGTCGTACTTGACGGAGCCCTGGCCGCTGGCGGTGCCCCCGCCCCGGGGAGTCCTGGGCGTGCGGGGCGTGCGCGGCGTGGGCACGGAGAAGCGCGGCGTGGCCGGCGACGGCAGCACCCCCGCGCCGCCGTTGCTGGCGGGGGCCGCGCTGTTGAGCGTCACCGGCGTGCTCATCTGGGGCGTGCTCATCTGCAGGTAGTCCTGGTCCAGGCTGCCCACGCTGGGCACGTTGCTGCGGGGAAGGGATGGGAACAGAGAGCCTTTGGTCAAAGCTCATTTTTAAATAGCAGGAGATGGTGAAACCTGAAGGGACTCATTGACACTGCAGTAAAGAACACCCCGCTCATACCCTTTACTCGTGGCTCTCAACAGAACTCTGAATTCTCACCACGAGCACCACTGTTTCTTATCATTATGATAAAAGGTATCACTTCATCCTCTTAAAGATTATTCCCATGGCCTAAGACTCCAATGCTCTTGAGAACAATGCCTTGATAAATGATCAAGTTAAGATTTAGGATGTTTGCAACTTTTCTAGGGAAAAAAAGAAAGAATAGTAGCTTTTATTTTAAACACCACTATCTGTGAAGAGATACAGATTAGTGGAAATGAAAGTATTTCAGAGAGATCGAAATCTTATTTTGTTTTAGAAATGATCACTTTAAAGAGCTGTCCCAAGTCATGCATGTGGCTCTGATACACGGTATCACCTCATGGACACACACTGCATGTCTGATTCTATAAATGCAAATCCTCATTTCGGATTACACAGCCTGCAGCACAATGGGACACGTTCCATTACAAACTCTTAGTCTAGTAAAGCTAAGAATCGTATTTTTGGGTCATCTCCATTCATGACTGGGTTTTATTACTCTGTTTTTGTCATTTCCTGCCAAATTCAAGTGACCACAGAACAGTTAGTACATTCCCACGAGATCTGTCTTCCATTTGCAAGGACTCAATTCAAGAAACAGGTAATAAGGGGCCAATCAAAGAAAAAAATCTTTACTTTTCTCTTTCCACATCACTTCTAACCTGCCTACTTTTCTTGTAATGTGTTGATTACAAATTAGAATAAGGAAGAGTGTAAGAACTCAATGAGTCTCTGGATAAGGAAGGGGAAACAGGGATTTTCGCATGTTTTTCTGTCCTCACAGTGTGTTTTGTGTGTTGTTGGAAAGGACTATCATCATTTGAATGCCCACCTATCACTGGTGACTTGAAAAGGAAAACACTGAAGACCCCTTTCCTTCCAATCATTTTATTACCTTGAACTGATGTGTGTCCAACTCAAAGCAGGCGAGGGGAAAATAATGAAGCAGGGTCTGAAGGAGTTGTGGAGCAGCAGCAGAGCGAGCGCCTCAGACTAATAAGAAAAGGTGACCTAGAAACCCTGATTGGCAATCACCACTCTGTCGGAAGCCTGCAGTAATAATCCTCACTCTAATTGGATTAGACTGAAAATGAAAGGGTTTTTTCCCCCAACAAATACCTGAAAGTAATAACCAGCTCAGGCCCGGTGCATCAGTTACTATTAAGAAAAAACCTGAGAATTAAATTGCTCCCTAGGCACTGTATCAAGGGTTTACAGTTTCTTCTTTGCAATTCTTTAGAGAACACTGAAGGACCCTTTGGGGCTGCAAAAGGACTGATTTAAAGGATTTACAGACTGATTTAAAGATACAGACTGCTTCTTCTAGAAATGAAGCAGTGCAGCAGGAGACCTTTGTACTATTACTATGCTTTTTCAGAGATTTTATTAATTTAATGGTGCAAATTCTTGCTAACTTTCAAAACCTGCAGCAATGAATTTCCTCCATAAACACTGCTCATTTCTGGGAATGGAGTGAGGAATCCAAGCTTGGAAAATGAACATCAGTGGTTCCCTTCATGTCCCAGCACTCTCCTACTTGGCATCTCCTCTTTGGGTCTCAGGAAGGGTGGGACAGGACAGGACAGGACATGGACCAACATCTGTGTGATCAGCAGCTCCCCACAGCCCCGCTCAGGGACACACAGGAGCTCCCATGGGAACACACACTGAGGAGCTCTCATAGGCCAGGCCCACTCAACATTTCCAGAGCCCTCAGAAGGGCAAATGGAATCACCAGGACCAGAGATCACCAGGCTGGAGCTCAAAGTGACACAAGGGAGCCTGGCTGGAGGCTGGACGTGGAAATGGGAGGGCAGAATGTGAGAGGCTCAGTGCATTCATTTTGTTCCCCAACACTTGTGGTGTCTGTTGAATTACAACATTTTCCTGTATCAGAAGCTGCCATTAATTCAGTACTGCATGTTCCTGTTCTTTCCAAAGCACTGAGAGTGGACACACACTGCAACACCCCTGGACTGCCAAAGCAGGGGTTAAATGTTCCTGCTATCAGAAGTGTTTTGATCTCAGTCAATGACAAACCTAAAAGGTTTAAAATACATTTGCAGGTTAAAGCACTGTTAATACAAACAACCATTTTAGTTTCCCAGCTTTAGGCATGGGCTGGACAGACTCCACTCCTCCAAGGCTGTACTTACTTGTAGCCATCTCTGATGAAAGTGGCTGCAGGTGGCAATGGAAGTTGTTCAATTTTCGGAGGAACAGCCCAAGAAGGCCTGAAGATGCAGGCATCTGGAATCTTCAGAGGTAGGAGGCACTGGCTGGGCAGGATCTTCAGTGGAGCAAACAGGGAAGAGCCCACGAAAGGTTGAAGTGATGGAACTTTGTGCACATACGAAAAATCCTGTAACATCCAAGTGACCTTGGTTACAACAATGTGGTCAGGTCGCTCTTTATTTTTAATTAAAATCTATTGTACTGTTTGAACCATCTACAATTACCTTTTTTCCCCCCAAATGAACTATATTTATTCATTCTGCAAAGCATTCAAGAGCAGTTCCTTGAAGGAAACTCAGCTGAGGCTCCCCGTTATCCCGAGATGCTGCACAGCTTTATGGCAGGAGGTTTCACAATTGGATCAGGCTCATTTCAGACAAGCTGTGCCTGAAACATCAGTAGTGCACTATGAAATTTTCACACTACCTAACTTTTAGCACCTCATTTAGGCACTTAAAAGATTGATCTTTGCAAGACTTCTGTACTGACAGTGGGGAAAGGCTGTGAGAGTGTGAGGAACCCTGAGGCAGCCTCTCTGAATAACCCCCACCGTGGGGGCTCACATCCCTTCAGCAGTAACAGTGCACACTTTGCACATGCCAATCATTACACAGAGTATTAAATACAAATATCTAAACAATCCAGCAAACACTGTATTAACTATCAATGAAGTTCAGCCCAGCTGGGCTGGCTTGCAGAGAGTGATGACAAGAACTTCAGCCAGAGTTTCTAGAGCTATTGCAGCTCTTCCAGGAGATCAGAACTAGTCCTTTTGAGGCACTACTGCAACGTAAGAATCAGTATGAAAACAGTAACAGCAGTCTCAGTATTTAACATCTCATTAGAGCTTTGCTTTTTTCCCTTGTCAAGCATTGAGGGATGAGGAATGTGTGGATTACTATCCCCAGCTGTGGAATGCTCAGCACAAGGAATCTCCTTCCATGCTCTCAGAATGATCAGCAATGAGTTTAGTGCTTGTTTCCCCCGCTGGTGTGTATGAGCAGGTGTGACACACTCAGAAGCCAGTCAAGTCAAGTGCTGTTGGAAATGTTCTCAGGCAGAATTAAAACAAGTATTTTAATACTCCTATAATGGTTGTGAGGGAGATTAAAATATCTTCAGTATCAATGATGCCCTGAAATCTGCTCCCACTCAAAAACCTTCAGCTCAACAAATTCCAAGACAGACTCCTTTTCCAGGCCCAAATTATCCTGTTCTTAAACAAACAGTTTACTGCACAAGCAGAAGAGAAAAACCAGCAAGGTGTGTGGCAAGGCAAAGTCTTACAAATCTTATAAAAAACTCATTTCAAACTCCTGCAATGGCGTAAAAACTTGTGGATGCAGCAGCTCAAGATGGGAAATGGAGACTGCCCTGGAGCACCCACTGAGAAGGTGCCTCTTGCCAAGGTGCCTCCAGGTGAGAGCTCAGGGAGGCAGGAAGGAGAGATCTGGCAGTACCAAGGCAGACTTGCCCCATGTCCTGGTGTCCAGGTGGGTTCTGCCTTCAGGAGGGACACTGGGAATCCCCTCCCACCTCTGCAAAGCCCCTTTCTCCACAGAGCTGCTGGGACAAGCTCCCTGCCAGCTCAGGCCTTGGCAGGGGAATGAGCTGGGAATGCTGGGGTCTGACTGGACACACTGCACTGACACCAAAACACAACCCTGGAATGCTGTCCCACAGGCTGTCCTGCTCCCTGCCAGGGACAGGGACTCCCTCCTCTCCCAGGGACAGAACTGAAAGCTCCTGTGGAAGAAGTCACCGAGTGGGATTTGCCAGGGCTACCCTTGCAGTCTGCCTGAGGGATGCTATTCCTGCTGGCAGGAAAATGTCCTGGTTCACAGCTGTCCACATCATTTACACTGAACAAAGGCATCCATCAGTATCCTCACACCAACACAGCCACTTCTTGTCCATGCAGCTGCTAGTGTGTCCCTGGCTCAGCAATGCAGACCCCTAAAAATCAGCCCTCGGTTAATTGCAACATGGGCACACAGGAGTGGGAAGGAGGTGCTGCTGGGGAGAAAGATGGCTGCTGAAATAGAAGGAACAGGCTGTGGCACGTGAGGGACACGTGGGCCTGAAGGACAAAAATTAGGCTACAAAATCAAGGGCTGGGGACTACCAGGAAGCCAGAGGTAGAGTGGGCATCTCCCTTTCTATTCCCCATGTACAGAGCAGCTTGCTGCAGAACAAGGTGCTGTTCATTTCCACACAAAAAGTGCACTTTTTATTAAAAAACCCCTCAGGCTGTATGCATGGAAATATGGCAACAATACCTTCTGGCAGAAGTGCCAAAAGGCAGCCCCAGAAGTGCAGGGATGCAGGATGCACACAGGCAGAATGGCTTTGCCCTGCCCCTGCCCTGTGATGGAACAATGACACATCCAATGCACACCGGTGCTGATGCTGGCTCCCTCCATGGGATGCTATGGAGAAATGGCCACGCTGGGATGGCAGGAGAACCCAGAGTCCCCAGCCACACACAGCTCTTACTGAGACACTACAGGACTCGAGAGAGGAGAACTAGGTGACATTACCTGACCTGTGTTATACAGAAAGTCAGATAAGAATGGTCCCATCTGGCCTTAAAACTTGAGAAGTAACATCAGCTGAAGAAGAAACAGAGTAAGTTCAACCCCTGGGCTTTCTCAGAGAGTTTCAACCCTAACCAAGAAAGGAACATTTCAGAGAGATAAAGGCAGCCTTTCTGCATGCACCACTTATCCCACTGTGTGCCCAGCCTGGCAGCAGGGAGGGGGACACAGCGAAGGTGCCACAGAGAAATTATCTGAAGAAATGCATCAATTACCAGCTCCTTAGCCAGGAGGGTGGTGTTTTTCCATACATGTACATTCTTTCTGTTAGGCACAGGGCTCGTTTCACAGACAATACTGTTTGTTTCCTGAGAACACCCAGAACCATTACAGACAAGATTACGAGAAGAAAAATGCCTACAGTTAAAATCAGGGAAACAATTAAAAAGCTCTTTTACTAGAGAAGAATATTTTTCCAACTTCAGCCTGACAGGTTCTTTACATGGGTCCAGCTCACATTTGTTAGTTGCTACACACACTGTATGGGACTCGTTTATAAAAATCAAAGTGTGCATAGAAGAGTTTGTAAAAATTCCATATTTCTGGCACATTACCTTAATTTCTTCAGGTTTAGGGCTACCTAATCCATCTTCCACCTCCATTTTAAACTCAGCCAGCTGTGTTGGAACCATGTTGACCATAGGGCTCTCCATCATTCCCAAGGCAGTCACAGTCTCTGAACTTATTCCATCTTTATAACTCATCACTGGGGAGAAGGCAGGGTGCTGTTCTAAAGAGGGTGGTGTTGGGAACATCCTTTGGAGATCTGCCACGGCTGAAGAGGATGAAACAACACAGTTAATCATTAAAATACAAATTCTCAAGGAAATTCAATAGAACAGAAGAGACCAACTCAATGCTAGCTCTTATTTCATCAGTTAAAAACTAGCAAAGCTTCTCCAGACTTATTGGGGTTCTGACAGCAGTGTAAATCTAGACCAAAAGTTAACTGCTAGGGATAAATTCCCCAAATTCCTAGGGATACTCTGCAAGGTTATTGTTCAGCAGAAACAACAACCTGCTAGACAGACAAAAGTACAGTTTACCAGCAACTAATAAATGCTTCATAACTGGAGAGGTGAATTGACATTAATGCCAAGCTCACCCCAGCAACTGCTTCTAAGGAGCCACAGAGGAGTTTCCTCCCTTTGCCAGAGCTGACACCGAGCCCTAAAGCAGGAGGCCTTTGGAATTCATGTGCCCTGAGCTGGATTTCTCCACTCAGTCACTGTAGCCTCATTTGGTCCATGGCAACACAGCTCCTGCCACAAACACGGGCAGCCCTGCCTAGGAACAGACTGCCAGGCAGCCTCAGGTGCCAGTGCCAGAGAAGCCACAAAATCATCATTTTGCATCACAAGACATTAAGCCAGGAAAATCCCTGACTTCTGAGGAAATGAATGTAATGGAATCATCCATTGGCTATTTTTCTGCTTTAAGCAGAACAACCAACCCCGACAGAGATGCTCTATACACTGTAATGCAAACAAACACTGATCACACAAAGTCCTGCATGTTCTCCCCAGCTCCATTCTGCTTCCTTCCACCTACAGCCTCCATTTTCATTTTGTGTCACATTCAGCATAAATGCTCTATTTTCCTGACTTGAATTAGGACCAATCCTCTCTGGACAAAACCATCACTGCTGAACCACTGTAATTAGAGAAGGGTGAATTTCCACAAGTGTCTCCTCTTAGACACTTTCTCTGACAGATTTAATGCCCAATCCCATTTCCACTCCCAAGCTGATGGGACACAGGGACACTCTTGTACTCAGTAACATCTGCAGCCTAAAGATTAGGAAAATTCATAAATCAATATGGATGGATTTCTGACTGGTAAGCACTGTGTTGTGGAAATCCAAACAGGTAAGAAGTACTGTTCTCAAAAACTAACAGAAAAATGCAGAAATAACTGATGGGATTACAACTCTACATGGATTGTGAGTACCTGCACTAACAAAACACTTGTGTAGGATGCTGCAGTCTCAGGATGTGTCTCCACTCTGCCTTAACAGAGCCAACCCTGCATGTGAGGCTTTTGTGCTCAGAGATGACACAGCCAGGCTTTTGAACTCTTTAGACAAAGTGAAACAAATAGGGGAAATCCTCTCAAAATGCAGTTCTTTTGGTAATAACTGTCCAAGCTGAACCCAAAGTCCTTCACAATCTGGAGCAGCAGAGTAAACAATAGACTATGAATTATTCCCACTCTGTCCATATTCTTTTCCCCACTCTCTCAGTATTTGAATTTAAGACCTTAGTCTTGTCCAGATACAGGATAAATCAGTGCTGACAGCAGGTTCAGCAAAAGGGAAGAAATTCTTTTCCACCAACATTAGTATAAAAGACAACGTTCAGGCTGGCAGCTGGATTGGCTCCCTGTTTCTCAGCACAGAGAGGTGCTTTAGGCACTGGAGAGGGGACAGGGAGGAAGGTGAAAGTGAAGGGTGGCCAGTAGGAATTTATGATGCCATACAAGGCACATCAGCTCCCCACAGACACTGCTCTGCCTCGACAGCTGGTGCAAGGCCACGGCTACAAGTGGAGTGTATCTGTTTAACTTCACACTACATCATCTTCTCACCTCCAGCTCACTCCACTTAGCAAAATTCTGCAGTGCAGATTCATAAAAAAGTTTAATTACAAAAAATCCCCCAACCCTACAGCAACAGGCAACTATCATCATTCATTTTCATGTGTGTCATGCTTGAAAAAGCTTTGCATATTTTAAAAAGCTATGGATCAACTAAACCTGTCAAAATCCAATCTCTGTATACTTCAGACTTCTACATTTGAGTAAATCAGCACAGCTTTTATGGGTCCATAAAACTCTGACTCATCTCCTTCAGACTGGTTTTTTTCTTCACCTCAATTTGTTCTCATTACCAGCTGATGTTAATGAGAAGGCATTAAAGAATGATTTGCAGAGAGATTGGATTTCTGCTTATAGTGGCCACAGAAATCAAACACTCTTCCTTCTCACCACTAAGTAATTTGTCATTTGATTTGTTACTATTACACTAAAAATTCTCACCTTCCTCCTGTCCCACAACACAAACACTTTCTCCTTCATCTCAAGAGAAATGCCACCTACACCAATAGAATCAGAGATCTGTTCGGGTTGGAAAAGCCCTCTGAGATCACCAAGTCTAACCCCTCCCAGCACTGCCAAGGCCACACTGCCCCGTGTCCCCAAGTGCCACATCCACAGGGCTGTTAAATCCCTCCAGGGATGGGGACTCCAGCACTGCCCTGGGCAGCTGTGCCAGGGCTGGACAGCCCTTTCTGTGAAGGAACGTTCCCAATATCCAACCTGCCCCTCCCCTGGCCCAGCCTGAGGCCGTTCCCTCTCCTCCTGTCCCTGTTCCCTGGGAGCAGAGCCCGACTCCCTAGGCCACACCCTCCCATCAGGTGCAGGAAATGCAGCAAAGCCCACGAACCTCAGAGTTCATCATTCCCAACAGCTGTTGGCACAGTCCTTAGAAAAAAGCCCTGTTGTTTTAATCTCATTTCATACAATTTCATCAGTTTCCTGCACTCCCATAACCTCCCTTGTCCCTGTGCAGGGCCTGTACAAGCACCTGTAAAAGGTCTACACCGTGCCTCCAGTTAGAACCCAGCCCTTCGATTTTAATCATGCACTTCCACATCCAGATTAAACCCAGAAGGTGATTTTAGTTTTAATTTGTCAAATGGTTGATGCAATTCTCTTCTAAGACAGGTTGCACCATCATGGCCAATTGGTAAGCCATGGTTTAAAATTCTTTGATTTCATTACATAGAAGGATTTAAACTTTAAAGAGGGATGTGGTAATGGTTTAAGTGCCTAACAGTGAGCTGAGAAAAGAGGGGAGAGCTTCCAAACCTGTCCCATAGTTCCAGACTAAGACAACAATGCTGACAGAGAGCACCTCAGATCTCAGCAGGCTCATTAAAAATCCGTGTCTGTATTACCACTGTCCTCATTGAAAGCTGGCACCTCCAGCAGCAGGTGCGGCCTCAGTGAGCCCAGCAGGGCTGGCACAGCGAGGTCTCTGTGTGTGGCAGGGCTGAGCTGTGCCCACCCAGCACTGCTGCAGGGCTGGCACAGCGAGGTCTCTGTGTGTGGCAGGGCTGAGCTGTGCCCACCCAGCACTGCTGCAGGGCTGGCACAGCGAGGTCTGTGTGTGTGGCAGGGCTGAGCTGTGCCCACCCAGTGCCTCTGCAGGGCTGGCACAGCGAGGTCTGTGCGTGTGGCAGGGCTGAGCTGTGCCCGGGGATGCCCTGGTACTCACTGGGAGGGTAGGGAACCGCGCTCCGGCCGTCCTTGCCCAGCGGCCGCTCCTCGGAGCCCGCTGCCAGCAGCTTGGAGGAGCGCAGGGCTGGGGACACGGCCTGCAAAGCAAACACTGTGGTTAGCACAGGCTCTGGCACCTCTCGGGGGCACTGCACGGCAAAGAGAATGGCTGCTTTTCTGCTCTCCCACCCACTCCCCCCCACCCAAGGAGTCTGGATTTTTCCCCCTCTTTCAACACTAAAACCAAAAAGAAATATTTGCCTGTCTATATATCCCCTCATAAACTGATGCATACATATAACTACGTACTTTTGTATTTCTACACACACACAAATTATATTCAAAATTTTATCACAAGCCCTGAGCTTGAAATGCCTGTGACTGCTCTACTTGTTTCCATCTTTGGATTACTCCAAGGTGAAAATGGGAATATGACACTGTGAGTAAGCCCAGCACATGCAAATGTTAAGACAGGAAAAACATTAGGGCTGTCCAGGCCAACTTCAGAGAAGAAAGTAATTTTTCATTTTGACAGTACAGTCCTCTGGTAGATTTGCATATTAACTGTGGCACCTAAAGTGCAGTTTGTGTGGAACCACAGTAAGGAAACTGGTGCACTTGTGAAGTCCTGCCAAGAACACGGCATTAGACTTTTAAACACTGTTATCTACTACCAGTCACTTTAGGATCACCTTCTGTATCATTATGGCTGTATTAGATTATGCTTACAGATAGTGACTATTCAAATCTTTGCCTTCCCTGGCAGTTTTCCCCCTCTCATAACTGACACAAATCTTCATTTCCTTTTCTATTTCCTAACATGCAGCAACCATTTCTCTTTGCACTGAAATAAAGTGCTTGGAAGAATAAAAGGGAACATGCTGTAAGGCTGGATTTATTTTTCTTTGGGCAGGTTCTCAGACAAGGTAAAAGAACTCATCACCGCTTAATAAAACTTGGATCTTTTCTACAGCTTTCAAAAACAAAATTCTGACAGAAGTCCAGGACACAGAACTAGGTATAATGGATTTATAAAGCAACTGCATGGCTCTCCCTATGGAAGCTCCTTACAGCCTGTGCACGCAGGAAGGATCCCCTGAAGGATCTCTCTCTTTGCCAGCAATCCTTCCCAGCTAAAATCCAAGCCTGCCCACCTGGAAACTCTCCCTCCCATCTATTAGGGATAATCATTCCCACTAGGATTCCTGGTGTTTGGCCTACAGGACACTCAGTCCCACAGAGACTCACCCCGAGCTCATCCTCATCGGAGTTGTCGAAGATGTTGTCGAGGTCGTGCAGGGACGGGGCCAGGTCGGTGACCTGGGTGAGGCTGCCGGAGCCGGCCCTGCCGGCAGCGCCGTCCTGCCGCGGCTCTGCAGCCAGGGACACAAAGGGGGCACAAAGGGGGCACAGTCAGCAGCACAGCAGCACGGAGCCCCTCTGCTGGGCTGCAGCCCTGCAGGCTGCTCAGCAGCCACCCAGGGTCAGCCGGGAAACGAGGAGGGAGCTGCTGCTTGTTTAATGTGCTAATATACATAGAATTGTTTTTATCAAAAAGACAAGGAAAATCAAGTTTTTTCCAGCTTGGGAGCTGTCTGATGTTACAGACAAAAGTTCAGATGTGATTTTTCCCTCCAGATGTTATGGCATATGGGTATTTTTGCTTTGCAGAGCCCATCTAAGAGCTTTAACTCACCAGTCTTAGGAGCAGAACTGAAAATGGACATGGCATCTTTTCCATCAGGAACCGGTGTGGAATGGCCCGTTGGGGGGATTTCCTTGGTACCAATCACATCTTCTGACTACACAAAAAATTAAAGAGATTTCATGGGTATGAATTTAAGCTATGCAAGAACAAATGTTTTCCTACATCCAGCCAAACTTAGGGGTCTGAGTTAAATGTAAGATTTACAAAGGATTCCATGGACATCATTCAGCTCTGACAGACAGTTCAAGTAATTAACCACCTCAAAATCTCCAGGAAAAAACATCTTTTGGAATGTTTGCTTGCACAGCCAGACACTGAAACAGTTCCTTAAAGGATAAGATACATAAGGAGCATCATGCAGGTGTCAAAAAAATTTTTTTTAATTATATAAAAATATAACTGTAAATATAAATATATGTCTGATTTTGTTCTGTGGAACAAGCTTGTGTCTTCCAGAGAGCTGTAGAGCAAACGCTGTGCTACAGGATAAATTCCCCAAGAACATTAATGCCAGAGACTCTGGATTTACACCTCACCTTGTTCTTTTTCAAAGGATCTTTCTCAGCCCCAAGTTTGCATTTTTTATTGACAGTGAAGCTGTACTTGATGTCTCCATCTTCGAAGGTGTAAGGATCACTGGTGTCTCCCCAGCCTTCTCCAGGGGGTTGTAGTAGAGGCAAGGGGTCGAGATAGTTGAGGGTCTGCACTGGTTTCTGCTCTTCCAAAATTTTAAACCGTTTATTAGGTTGTGCTAAGAGCCTGAAGTGAAAATAAACAAGCGAAGCCACCATGAAACAAAACCAGCATGATCTGCAGCTGTCACACAAACACAGCCCATGGCTCACTCCATCCCCTTTTTCTAGCAGAAATGGTTTTTTCCTCAAATAAAGGATGTATTGGCTACATTTACTATTAAATACCTTACTGTATTAAGACCTACTTTGGGACAATGAAAGAAGAATCAATTTTGTCACTGTATAGATGAAAACATTTTCCAGCCTTCCCAGGCTGTATTTTTCAGGCTGAAACCCTTTTCAGCCTAGCAAACTCCATTGCAATTACCAAACCAAATATTCTTTTAACTCAATAACTCTTCCTCGATTAATTTTTGCTTAAACATTTTCATTAACCACTCTCTCTGGTGCTTTTTTTAAAATGCATTATCAGAATGCTAGAGTAATTTTCAGGCTAGCATAAAATACAAAAATAGGTCACAAAGAGATTGATCAGTTCTTGTAGTGTCCAACAGAAAGCCAGATATGGAACAGGAAAGCACCCTGCAATAGTGTGTTTCTATTTAAGTACTTGGTGTTCTCTCCAGCATCTGTGATGGGGAAGTGAAGCCTTGGCCTTTTCCATTTGAAAACTAGAAATCCGAGTTTGGTGCTGATTAAACCCCCCCAGCCCCTGCTCAGTGTGCCCTCTCACCTCTTCAGTGCAGTGCTGTCGGGGCTGATCTCCATCCTGCCATCATACCTCTCACACGGCAGCTCCGGCGGCCGGAACTCGGGGTCGTCGCTCGCAGGGACGCTGTAGGTCCTCCACACGTCCACGGCCTCGTTGCTCTGAGTTATGCCACAGTACAAGGCTGTCTCACTGACCTCTGCCATCAGAGGTAACCTCTGTCCCACCAGGACTGTCCTGTCATCTAAGCTGGGCAGCGGCTGCAGCTCCAGCCCGCCGCCGTAGAGTGCTGGGTTCACAGGAACGGAAGGGGGGTCCAGGTTCTCTGCCTCCTGACCTCTGGGCTGGGGGCTCAGGGTGGGAGGCAGAGGGGAAGTGGGGGAATGGGGTGAATCCATAGGATTCATATTTATTTGCTTGCTTGGATTTCTAGCAGGTAGCGAGAGCGGCTTCTCGTATTTCCTGGAATTCGGGACTTCCAAAGCAGGCTCCATCCCGGCCAGTCCCAGCTTCTGCCCGGGCGTGTCCTGCTCCATGCATAGCTCTTCAGTCACCGAGGGCCGGTGGTGAAATGGCATCAGGGGCCTTTTTTGCAGTTTCTCTCCCTTGTCCTGCCTCTCGGTGGTTTTGTGCTTTGAGGAGGCGGGAGGGGGCAGTGCTGAGGCCGCCGCCGTCCCCACGCCGAAGCCGGGCTGGGGCAGCGTGGGGGGCCGGCCCGAGGCACCGGCGCAGCGCTGCTTGAACACCTTGTGCC
Organism: Ifrita kowaldi; assembly: GCA_013398055.1. Lineage (NCBI taxonomy): Eukaryota > Metazoa > Chordata > Aves > Passeriformes > Cinclosomatidae > Ifrita > Ifrita kowaldi. The sequence continues at coordinate 17,016 of VZRS01006153.1, forward strand.
TGGAAAAGGAGCAGAAAGCACTCACTGCACGGGCACGGCAGCTACCTGAGCTCAGGGGAAAGGCAGACCCAAAGAGCAGCACTGAGAAAGCTCCTGTCTGCTCCTGATCTTTTAACAGACTTCTAATCTCTGCCTGATGGAGGAAGTTTGAATAAATATTTTTAAATATTTCATAACAAAATAATGCAGTAACATACAATCTTATTACTGGCTTCATGTGGCTTTTCTGACTTTGCATCCAGTACCTTTGAGACTGGGAAACACAGGATTGAACTTCAGCATTTCAGGTACAGCTAAACAGTATTTTCATCATACTGGTGATGCCCTGCCCTTATGTTTATTGGTCTTTTTTGTTTTTCAGGGGTTTTTTGTTTAGCTGTTTATTTGATTTTATTAAGCTAAACAGAAATTGAAAGATGTGTTTGTGCTTAACATTGAAACCTGTTTAAAAATAAACACCATTTCAAAATTAATCACTCCATCTCTATTTTATGAACAACAAAAGGACAACAAAAGCCCATTTCAAAGCATGTAATGTGCTTTTTGCTTAAAAAGATAACCTACATTATCACAAGTGAAGTGGATTAGATTGGAGACACCCAACCCTGTCTAAGGGTGCAAACCCAACATCTTGTGCTTGCTGCCCCTTTTCCCTGGAAGCACCCATGCTGTGTGGGGTTATCCCAGCTATCCGTGGGGCTTTGCTGTTCCCAGGACACGCTGCAGATTCCCTGCAGCAGCAGATGGTCTGTGGCTGCAATCACCCTAATGTGGAGCTAATGCCCTGGGAACTGGAGATTTGCCTTAAGCGTGTTCTTGTAACATTTCATTGCCTTAATTCTCCATCATTCACCGTATTTTAACTGCAGAGAATTATTTCAGACATTCTGCTCCTCACACACCAAGCTGGGTCTGCAGGAGACTGAATTTGATGCTGAGTACCAGACAGCCCTTTGAGACTCCAGATCTAAGATCATATCTTGACATTTATCCAGTACACAGAATGGGCACAGAAATGACTAAAACAATTTCTATATGACAGTAGCTACTCAGGTTCTGCAGCTACACAGAAAGTACTTATTGCTGTTTGAAATCAGGTACTGCCTTCATTTTAGGGATGATGTTTCCATTTCCCAGCTGCTGTGTTCACCAACTCCAGCATGGTGCAGTTATCACTGGAGGGATGAACAGACTGTGTGAAATTGCAAGTGCAGCTGAATCTATCCATAGAATCAGGCTCCCACTGCCCACTATTGATTCCCCATGCTTTCCAGGCAGAGCTGGACCTCAGTTTTCCACAGGAAACACTTGCCATTCTGACAAAACATTGATCTGTTCCACATTCTTGAGCATATAAATACAAACAATGTGTATAATCAGGGGGGGAAGAGCTGCAGAAAGCACCTCTCACTTGGGATAGAGCAGGGAGTCTCCAGGCTGAACATTCCACCCTTGCAGGATGCACAATCCCTTCAGCTCTTCCTCTGACTACACAAAGAAGAACTGCATGCTTAAGGAATAACTTCCTTTGGTAAAGATGCTTTTATCACCTATTTTACAAGTAGATGGTGACCCTGGGAATTAAGAATTTCAGTAGAAGCGTTTCACAGGACTATTTCACTGCAAACTGGGGTTTTTTCTAGCCCTGTAACATCTCTCTGATAACTGTAAGAATGGTTCAGCAGAATTGGTGATGATGGTTTGCCTTTCCTGAGTGAGAAGTTCTGGAATTCTAACCACCCATCAAAGATGACAGATCATGTAAGAGCCTCCTGAAGTGTTTGTGTGAGTGAGCTGTGAATTCTTTCTGATCCAGTGACAGTGGCTGACCAGGCTGCAAAGGTTTAATATTCTCTTGGGTGCGTTTTGTGCCATGGCAGATTGACCAGAGGCACGTGAAGTGATTTGTAGGGACGTTTTCCCTCTTCCTCCAAACATCAGGATGCTCACAAACGTGGGCAGATCCTGCCCTCTTTACCACAAGCCTTAACCACTTAACCAAAGGTTACAGCTGTGAAAAGCTGCAGGATGAGTTCACTGTGAATGGGAACTGTTGGAGTGATCCTGGCCCCAGTAATATCATTTTCCCACTGGGATTGACTCCTGCAAGTGACAATGGGCTGAGATGCAGATTCATCCCCCCAGTGTGACCACAGGTTTGATATTACAATTTCCTCCTGTCTCAGCTAAAGCGTAACTCCCTCCTGCAAGTGCACCTCTGTCTGAATTAAACAGGGCTCTCCCAATATGACAAATGTTTATGCTCTTCAAAGCTCACCTGGAACAAGAACAACTGACTCTTTGGACTGGATCCACAAAATCCCATGAAACACTATTGTTAGGAACTTCCTCTTCCAAATTTGCAGCTGTAATTTGATTCCTCCTGAAGAAGAGAAAATTATTTTAGTAATCACCACCTTTTGTAAAACAAAATTTTAAAAATGTACATGCGTAAATTCATCTATGTTCTCCTCAGATAAATTCCTTCCTTCTACCTGACCTTTGAAATAGACAGCAGATCCCTGTACTACTCCTTAAATTTACAGCTTGATTTATGTCGGAGGAAGGTCCCAGCTCTGCATCAGATAACTCTGTCTGGAGTCTGAGCACAAGAAACCAGGGGAAAGCCATTTAAACTGATTCTGGAAATTAGTCTGACATACCCAATGAGGAAAGTGCATGGAAATAGGGAAGAATAAATATTTCAGGGCTCACCATGCCATGATACACTTTAAACCTCCAGTACTAACGGCCTATGATACCAACATCAGTTTATACACCCTTGCCAATGGAAGTTTTAGTCCAACTCATGTAATGCTGTACATTCCCCTTAGAGCCCTAAATATCAAATATATACAATCTGTTCTGCAGCCACCCAGCTTTCAGTGTAGTAGCAACAACCGGAGATGGAAGCTGCCATCCCTAAATCTGAGAGCACTTGGCTGAAGCACATCCCCTGGATGTGTGGCCTCAAGGACTGGCACAATCAGGGTACACAACTGCAAATACACCAGGAAGTGTCAGGAGCTCTCAGCTGAACACAGTGACAAATCTTCTTTGACAATACAACATTTTCCTTGATAATGCTGTTTAGCACCATTAGTTCTGATTACTAGCAAAGGAATCCTGTAAGGAATAACATTAAGGCAAACCTATGACAATTTTAAGTGCATATTTTGTGTCATAAATAAGCCAACCACGAGGACTGCTGCCATACTTGGACTGTGCCCTGTTGAGGATGCATTCCTTCCACACACGGTGAACCATACGGTTGTGAAATTTTGGAGTAATCTTGCTTGATTTCTTTGGACTGTGGACACTGACTGTCCCCTCCTGCACAGCTGGATGGCTGATGCTGCTCTGAGAGCAGCCACTTTCTCCTGCAAGAGAAATGAAGCATTTAGGTCAGAACTGTTCTTCATATTCACAGTTGTTTTTTTCCCTGGGAGTCTCTTAGCAGGCTGCTGGCTCCCCAGATGTGCACATTCCCTGGGGAATGCTCAGAGCATCCTTACAGAACACATTTCAAAGCAACGCTTCCTTCGAGGTAGCAAAGGTGGCACTGGGCTGTACCACAGCCACAGGCAATGGAGCTGTGCACGTACTGCAGCTCAGGGGACGTGACAGACTCTGTATGTTATACATAAAAATATAGCCCCTAATAAAGGGAGGTACTTTGGATAGCCCCTACAGCCCTGGATTGAATCACTAAGAAATAGTGCAGACAGAGCTTTTTCACAATTATCCTGGACGTTAAACTTGAATTTATATAGTCTTTGGTGAGTTGCTTTAAAGACAAAAATTTATTACAATATAGATGGTTCTAAAAGCATCTATTAAGAAAACTAATAATTTATGCAGACTATTTCAAAGCAAGTATCAGTTCTGTATACTCAATGTTAAACCTCACTGAGGAAATGAATGGATCACTGATGCTTTCCTACAGACAAGGACTGGGAGAGCTGGGGGTGCTCACCTGGAGAAGAAAAGGCTCCAGGGAGAGCTCAGAGCCCCTTCCAGGGCCTAAAGGGGTTCCAGGAGAGCTGGAGAGGGACTGGGGACAAGGGATGGAGCGACATGACACAGGGAATGGCTTCCCAGTGCCAGAGGGCAGGGATGGATGGGATATTGGGAAGGAATTGTTCCCTGGCAGGGTGGGGAGGCCCTGGCACAGGGTGCCCAGAGAAGCTGTGGCTGCCCCTGGATCCCTGGCAGTGCCCAAGGCCAGGCTGGACACTGGGGCTTGGAGCAGCCTGGGACAGTGGAAGGTGTCCCTGCCCATGGCAGGGGTGGGATGGGATGAGTTTTAAGGTCCTTCCAACCCAAATCACTCTGGGATTCTGTGCCATTTCTTTATAATATGCTTGAGTTGAAATACCAGAATCAAAACTGGCTTTGGTGAGATTTTCCAGTCGAGATCTACACCACTACAGAAATTTCCAGCTTATCACCAGTAGATACACTATTAACACAGCATATGATATTCTCAGTAGATATTTTCTGTATGATTATCAAAGAGATAACAAATTAAGATATTACTTCAACACGTTTGAGAGCCTGAAAACTCTCAGCACTCCATTCCTTCCTGAGATGCAGCAGCCTTTGGCCGCTGTTGGAGGAGCAGACGCTTCCCTTCCTGCCCCACGCTGGGTTTGTGTTGAGCTGAACACAACTCCAGCACATCCATCCTGCCAAGCCCGAGCTGCAGCAGCAGAGGGAGCTTTGGGTCTGCGTGGCCCGGGCACGGAGCCCCTGCTCTGGGCTGGGATGGAACAGCAAGGAGGGATGTGCTGCATTTTCCCAAGGTCACCCCAGGGTACAGAACACGCCGTGCTCCCGCCTGACGCAATGCAAGCAGCCTCAAGTGCGAGGTGCTGAGGGGCCCCTGCCGCACACCACTGCAGCTAACGGGGACTCCTGTGCCTGCCACCAGGTGACTTGCAAAGCACAACTTCTGAAATGCTGCACAGCCTGCCTAACCCTGCATCTTCTTTCATTCTTCACGTTATGTATTTCTTTCTCCAGCTACATCTTCCCTGCTTATCTTTCTGTAAAGTCAAACCCCAAAATCCCTGCACGTGCTGAGGCTTGTGCCTCTAACTGTGTATTTCACTGGCTTTCCAAGGTTCTCCGGCAGTGGGAACTTGACAGATGATCAGAAAAACAGGTCAGAACTTCAGAATTGGCAAATGTGCCCTCCTTTGGAGAAGGGGAGAAGGAATGTGTGCATATCGACAAACATCACGTGCACACAGAGGCATCACATGCACCAACAGCAGGAGGAAAACAAGGAAAAGTCTGATGGGAAGGGAAGGACAGGAGGCATGAGAGGGCAACCAAGGAGCTACCAGGGCTTCCAAGTTACATTGGGGTGCATTAATTGTTGCTTTCTGTAATTATGTAATATTTTTATACTATACAGTACAGCAATAGACAGCGTGAGCCAGAAGTGCACAGCAGGCAAAACCACTTTGTTCTCACACACTGACACTAATTTTTATCCATGAACATCCCTGACACTGTCCTGGAGCACACACAGATACCTGTGCCAGGCAATGGTACAATGAGTGGAGGACACAGCAGCCCCTCACCAGAGGCTACCACACATCCCCTGCGGTCCAGACTGGTTCCACTGGTGAAGCCATTCCCCAGTTCCAGCAAGAATTTGTTTTGTTACGTACTTTAGACACAACCATGGAAAATATGATTAAAAGAGAACTGAAGAGATCATCTAGTCCAGTCCTTGCTTTAAAGCTGGATCAACGTATTTAACTAATCTGTGTCTTAAAAACAACCTTACAAAATGCCCCCACCAAACCCATCACCCCTCTGCTAATGGAACTTCTGTAGCTTCCCAACAGCAAATTTATTCCAACATTTCATTATCCTTCCTCAGAGCAAGTTTTTCCTCCTGTTTAACCTAGTTTTGCTTTGCCCCAGTTTAGATTCATTACATACTGGTTGCAGAGAAAAGCCTATTCTTCTCCTTCGAATTCCACTTCTCTAGACTAAACCACCTCAATTCTGTCCTTCTTTTCCTGGAGGTCCTGTTTGCAAAATCCAGGATCACTGTCACTGTCCTTTGCTGGACTCCAGCCAGTTTGTCCACATCTTTAAGTGCTCAGAACTGGGCACGGCGCTAAATCCACATTTTCAATAGTATTGGGCAGAACCAAAGCGTTATTCCCGTGCCTCACACTAATCCAGTTTATGGATCCCATTAGTGATTCTGGACTGCATGGCATGTTTTTCCAATCCATTTCTCCAGTTTTTCAAGGTCTTTTAAAATGGTTTTGATAGAAAAGAATCCTTTCGTTGTTTGCTGGAGAGGCACCCCTCTGATACAAATTCACAGTGCCCTCAAACAATAGCAGAGATCAAACAGAAGCTGTGACTGCCAGATTGGACAGCATGAACACTTTTATATAAATGATAGTTTATAAATATTCAAAAATAGAATCCCCCTTGTGTTACTGTACAAGTTTAACAGAGTTCTGAAAAATTTAAAAATACAACAGCACATTAAAATATGCATCAATACTTGAATAGAGATTGTTATTTAAATGTTGATTGTCTTGCTTCAGTTAGTTATTAATTGGCTTTTTGCTTATTTTAACTCTCAGTTCCTTTGAAAAACACAACTCCAAGTGAATTTACATCTCACATTCTGACTTATTAGCAGTAAATACTAAATACTTTGATTGTCTTCATCTATAGGCTCTAATCATGGACAAGTGGAACCAGACATGTTTTCCTTGGCTTTGCACCAAGGTTCAAAGGTTGGACTTGATGATCTTAGAGGTCTTTTCCAACCTCAATGACTCTGTGATTCCAAGACTGAGCCTGTTGATGTGACAGAACTATCCCATAAAGGCTAAGCTTGGGAGCTCCTCAGTGAGGGTATAACAAGGGTTCTTTAGCCCCACCTGGCTGCACAGTCCCACAGAAACTTGCAGGACCTTTGTGTCTTTGACACTTCTATTGCGCTGTGAAATTGGACAAGTGCTGCCCAACAAGTTCAAACATCTCCAAGCTTGAGCAGAAGGTCACCCAGTGGTGAGAGGTTTGTGTGTTCCTCTGCAGCACTGCACATGGATGCACCCACAGAAAAGGGAGCTGCACCCAATCCACCCTGCTTTGTGTAAAGGGCTGTTCACAGCACTGGCTTTCCTTCAGCACAGACCTACAAACCCTCCCCTCACATCCCTCCACTGCCTGCCTTTACCCTGCCCTGTTCACACACTCACTCCTCAGGAGCTGAGCAAAACCCAGTGTGTGACTCCATGTCCCCAGCCCACTGCTTACCCAGAACAGCCTGCTCTGGAGAGGTGGGGGGAGTCAGGGGCATCCCACAGGTACTGGCAGGATCCTTCACGCTTCCAAGCCCCTGCTGTCCCACATTTATATGGCCTGCAGCACTGGCAGCGTTCTGTGACACGGGGATGTCACTCTGGGAGATGAGAACAAAGGCTGAAGGATACACCATCCTTACACCCCCTGCAGAGAGATGGAAAACCACAAGTCTTAAACACACCTGATAATATCCAGCAACCACAGCTACTTCCACTTGTTTTCAATGTCAATTTGACAAAACTTATTATCTGAAATACAAAGAGCTCAGGAATTTCCATGCTAATATACACCCAGCCCTCTGTAAGCAGTACAGAGCTGAAACAAGTAGCTCAATCCAGTGAATAATGGCATGTGGGATACAGGGAGTACAAAAGCTTGAGGCGACAGAACTACTCAGATGTTCTGGTGTCAAGAGAGCTACAAGAGAATATAGGAAAATTATAATGGCTGTTTCTGATTAATTAGATTTTTTTTTTTTTTTCAAATCATGAGGAGGAAAATAATCCTTCAGGCAGAATATTGAAACTTACCAACAATGACTTCAACTGCCACAGGGAAATCGTTGTCATATCCCAGCTCTTCCTCCTCTTTCATGCCTTCCTTTTTCTTCAGCACCATGGGGTAGAAGTACTGCCACTCCTCCATCAGCTTCCGAGTGGCGGGGTCTGACATCTTGTAGGACTGGCCCGTGAGGGTCCCGTTCAACCCGTAAGGACTCACCAGCACTGCAACACAACAAAGAGCAGCCCTGCAGGACCCAGCAGCACTGCAGGACAGCAAAGAGCAGCCCTGCAGGTCCCAGCAGCACTGCAGGACAGCAAAGAGCAGTCCCCCAGCAGGGCTGCTCCAGCTGTGGGTCAGCAGTGTCTGCCTCTGGCACCTGAGGAATGAAGGATCCTCTCCAGGGAAAGCCACTGCAACACCCAGTACAGGTGTGAACCCAAACCCACGGCACTGCACTGCTCCTGCACAGCCCCTTCGGAGCTAACACAGGACCCTGAGGCACTTTGGGTTCATAATTTCCACAGTGAGTGAATTTCCAGCAATCCCAGTGTAGTGAAACAGCACTCAGGGATGAGCATTCATTGAAAGAACAGAGGACAGGAACATTTGAGACTTCTCAGCATTAAAAAGGAGAGATAATTCACAAAGAAGAGTCACAACAAATACGGAAAACTACTTGCTTAACAACAAGTATTTCCATTCTGACTCAACTTTGCTTTTAGTTGTATTTGATTTGAGTCATGAATTCAGCTCACTGAAATAAAATGTATGATTGAAGTGCCTGAGCCTCTGTCAAAGCTTTACATTTAGACACAAAACGTTTTTCAATAAAGCTTCTATAAATTAACATCTCTATAAATGATCATTTCATGTGTCTCTGGGTGGTTTTTTACTCTATGTCAAACTTTACAAAGATTTCTTGCTTTAATTGCTTTGAAATTATAATTTCAGACTGTAGTAAAGACAGCGTAACTCAATGACTCAAAATTCTTAAGTGTTTTTCTTTTTTTTTTTTTGAGCATCACACGAAAATTGCATTATGGATTTACTAAGCCATCAACTGAAATCTGTAAAATTCTAATTTCTTACACTGGCAAATAAATAGTCACAGATACTTCAAGTTTTTCATTGTTTCTGCTACATTTTCACACCCACCCACCCCTTGTTTTTAAAATAAAACAGTAAACAGTTGTCAATGTATGAATGAAAAGCAGTCCTGAACCAGATAAGCTCAGTATTTGCATCCACATAGGGTTCAGAGAGAGACCATGTCAGAAAAATCACACGGGTGCACTGACTTTCTTAAATACTAAGTTTTTTTAAACAAAAATGCTTGATCTGTTTGGCATGTACCATTAACAACAATGTGAATGGGTAGGAAGCTCTGGAGCTCCATCCCCACACGGTTTGTGCCCGTGAAACACAGAGTTCTTCTCAA